>JAXIVJ010007066.1:60000-62806 GCA_036785665.1 Chirona hameri
CCCAGCGGCCGTCAGTACACCCGCATGTTCGCGATGAGGCATATAATCGAATCAGAACTTATCTATCAATTAAACAAACATAAACATATTCGCATAAATAATGTCAGAACCTTATTTTGGAGCTACAATTATGTCTAATCTTCTTAAGGAAATACTGTTTTTAAAGCATTTTCGCTGGGAAATCACACAGTCGGCCGAAACGAGTCGGCCCTGACGAATTGCGGTCCGAAAAGTAAGTTTTAAAGATATATTTTTGCTTTCTCTCACCATTAATAAGTACTTAGCACTCGTCATTTTTCCTGTAGCATGGGAGGGCGCATTTATCTCACGGGCGCAATTGGGGGAATTCTCCACTATTGTTCTATTGAAGTGAAACTAATTAATTATTTGCAATGATTCTTATATCCAGGGGCGGCGCTGGGCCCTTGAGACTGGGTAGGTAAGGCAGCATTGGCATAAAAACGTACCCAACAGCCCAATTGTATTGCCATATCAGCGGCATTCCTTATCAGCGCTCGCTAAACCTTACCTACCTACCTGATGTACCCAGTACAAGGTCACTGACGGACGGCATCGTTAGACAATACTTTCTTTCTGAGTATAATCATGGTGACCGAAACTCCCATTGTCAAGTAAATAGCTTTACCATATGTCGGAGTATATGTTTCCAATATTATCACGTGTTTCTGGTATCAGCTTTCGGCCCGCTGAAATTTACAACGGGAAGTAATGTGGTATCACTTTTCGGCCCTAGGGCATTACGGCGATACCAGACGTAAGCCAGACGTATATTTATAAATTCCTCAATTCTTTCATTGACGTTTGAATCGATATCGAATCCTAAATATTCTGGAACAAAATGTCATAAACCATATATATTTTAAATGAACAAATTTACCTTAAAACGGCAAATGGTAAAATAAATAGAACACTCGGGCGTTATATTTTCCAGGGAATCTCGATCCCGTGTTGATTTTTCCCTCGGCGCTCCCTCGCCTCGGGTAAACAAAAATCAACAGGGAGCCCTTGATTCCGCGGAAAATATGATACCGCCCTCGTGCACTATTTTATAATAATACTAATTTAACCAATTTCTCCGGGATGGAGGTTCCCTATGCATAAAGGCATGTGAATTCAGCCGTGAACAGACATACATTGTTAGCTGTGTTTTTCCAGCGCGGAAATACAGACGCTGCTCAAATACTATTATTTCTACGTGATGGAGGATGCCTACGCATAAAGGCGTAGGCATCCTCCATCAACTCAACTGGTGGAAGCGGGGGGGGGGGGGGTCCAAAGTCCATATGGCAGCACGGCGTACATTTTCCTACTAGGCCATAGGGTTCCATGTTAAAAAGCCATTTTACGGGCCCACGGCTTTTTTACCTGCAACCGATACGACAATAAAAAGTAGCTAGAAATGAAGCGTGAACATTTTTCTTTCGATTTCCGGGTTCAAAAGTGTACGCCGTGAGGTTCGTTTTCGAGCTATTAAGCATCTCGCGAACCCATGCAGATCGAGCGATGGCCAAGCGCGGGTTCGAATCCCGCTGCAGACAACAATTTTTCAATTCGACGGAATGAGGAAACGACGTGAATAGTCAGACTGTGGCCTTTTTGAAATATTATATTATTGCTAATGATCTCATGATATCAACTAAATAATTAATGTATTATATATTCATTAATGCATTTATTATTTAGTTATTATGTGAGAAGACCATTAGCAATGCAATACTATTCAATATAGGTATCGTACGTGATTAGGAATATCATATTTTAGGCAACATACTGTGGCAAAATATCCGATCTAGACATCAGTATTCTTGATTTGCACTATATATATATATATATATATATATATATATATATATATATATATATATATATATATATATATATATATATATATATATATATATATATATATATACATATACATATATATATATATATATATATATATATATATATATATATATATATATATATATATATATATATATATATATATATATATATATATATATATACATATACATATACATATACATATACATATACATATACGTATACGTATACGTATACGTATACGTATACATATACATATACATATACATATACATATACATATACATCTGCCTATGCCTATGCCTATGCCTATGCCTATGCCTATGCCTATGCCTATACGCATACGCCTACACCTACACCTACATCTACATCTACATCTACATCTACATCTACATCTACATCTACATAGACATAGACATAGACATAGACATAGACATAGACATAGACATAGGCATAGACATAGACATAGACATACATAGACATAGACATAGACATAGACATAGACATAGACATAGACATAGACATAGACATAGACATAGACATAGACATAGACATAGACATAGACATAGACATAGACGCATACGCATACGCATACGCATACGCATACGCATACGCATACGCATACACCGACACCGACACCGACACCGACACCGACACCGACATCGACATCGACATCGACATCGACATCGACATCGACATCGGCATCGGCATCGGCATCGACATCGACATCGACATCGACATCGACATCGACATCGACATCGACATCGACATCGACATCGACATCGACATCGACATCGACATCGACATAGGCATAGGCATAGGCATAGGCATAGGCATAGGCATAGGCATAGGCATAGGCATAGCATAGGCATAGGCATAGGCATAGGCATAGGCATAGGCATAGGCATAGGCATAGGCATACACATAGACATAGACATAGACATAGACATAGACA
>JAXIVJ010007067.1:0-62805 GCA_036785665.1 Chirona hameri
ATAATATATATATACACATACACATACACATGCACATGCACATGCACATGCACATGCACATGCACATGCACATGCACATGCACATACACATACACATACACATACACATACACATACACATACACATACACATACACAACACATATATATATATATATATATATATATATATATATATATATATATATATATATATATATATATATATATATATATATATATATATATATATATATATATATATATATATATATATATATATATATATATATATATATATATAAATACATGTACATGTTTAAAGGGGAATAATTACCTTTTTATTTTGTTAGCAACGATTTCTTTGGCTACCGTTATGGTATTAAAATGATGTGATCTAAATTTAGGAATAAAATACAATTATTCCCTTATTCAAAGTTGGAAGTTTGGAAAAATTAAAAAGCAAGTACATAAGGAGTTAATGATCAGTATTTTCCCTCCACTATTGGTTATTGGAAAGCGACACATCAAAACAAATATTTTAATCGATTCACGCTTTTGTATCAATCTGTTCAACGTTGTTGAATGGGCACTTCTAAACAAATCGCCAACACTAAATAGGTCGCCGTCGATGTGCATCGATGAGCTTACGATTTAATTGCCAGTTTTTGTATTGTTTGTTAGCTTTTTGGGAAGAAAAAAAATTGTTTATGATAATATAAAGCATAGTGTTATATACAGCCAGAGACAAAATTATACAACACTCCTAATGTTGAAAATAAATTAAGCAATTTTTACAAATTGAGGGTCGCAACCACTAACTAGGCCGCCGTTATATGCATCAGTTAACTGCTAATTTGGTTACCTTTTTATTCAATGGCTGTTAATTATAGAGGATCGTCGGGCATATAATCACAATAGGCAGAACGCAAATATATTTGCCACTCCATTGCGTAAAAAAGCAATACGGGAAAAGCCCGGAGTTTGATGGAAACGGAAAAGTACTTGCTAGTACCGGTCGTTAAAAGTGTGGAACGCTTATCAAGTTTAACTTGAAATATCTCCCGGAAGGAATTTTTATATGCAAAATGCGATGAATTTACATCATATTTTGGCCTCGTCTGTCGATTTCCAGTACTAACTCCATTTTTGTGTGAAAGGTCATTATTTCCCTTTAAAGACGTGCAATGACCTGATATTTGTTTCCATCGAAACTTGTATTTATGGCACAGAGGCAAAGCCATTATACATTATTACCAATCGCTTTTTCATGTGAGGCTTGAGCGTTTTTTTTTTTTGGTGGGGGAAACAGACTTTATGCCAGTGTCATAGGATTGCAAAATTTGGATGGAAAACGACACTCTGTGTGTAATATTTTTCCACTCTTCTTCCAGTTTTCCACTCCCTAAATCAATATGCATTGGATAACTATTACTCTGACACTTGATATTACTCATGCTAATATTAACCTGTGGATGAAAAAAACAGGTTAGGAAGGTATTGCCATTTGTAACAGCTGATTCTGATGGGTTAGCTCTTTTTTAAGCTGAATTTTCCACTCTTTTGGGGTATTTTTGGACCAATTTTCCACTCCACACCCAGGTTTCAAAGCAATTATAGGACCCTGCTTTATGACTTTGGGGGGGGGACAAGGGGCATGACCCTAAATGCCCCCCCCCCCCCCCTGGATCCGCCAGTGCAGTCAGTTACAGGCAGTTACAGGCAGTTACAGGCAGGCAGGCAGGCACAGTTAATCACAGTTAATCAGTCACACAACTCACAAGTCACAGTCGGCTCACAGGTCAGTCACAGTCACTCACTCAGTCAGGCAATCGAGTCAATCAGTCAGTGAGGCAAGTCGGCAGGATACCGCCGGAGACGCTTTGTTGGTTAGCAGGGACTGAACTCGGAGCTGGGCCCATTGGGGGCATCCTTGCGTCGTGTTAATTTTCGCTGCCGCCTCCAATTTTCTGTTTTCCACCCTCGTAAACATAACGTCGACCTGCTCCACTATAACCCACGTGACAACGGGTCAGCCGACCGCGGCACGGCTCCATTTCCGAGTAACGACCGCCCCCGCCGGCCAGCTACAGCCGTGACCATTTCTCACACCGGCACTGAACTTCAGCGCCGCGCACAATCAGCCGGTCGTCGTCGCCACCGACGCCGACGCTGACACCGCCGCCGACGACGCCGGCGCTATACCGGGTCAGAGAGCTTTTTGTAACCGAGATAACGCTCTGTCAGCACCGTTTTTACGAGGAGTTTGAAGCGATGCTGGCACTCCAGGACAGCCGATACCGCAGGCCGCGGGGAGAGAGAAGCGCACAGATGTCTTGATGCCCCAGCTAACTGCCTGTCCGAGGCAGCGGCCGACGCTGCCTGGCGATGACGGCTCAAAGCCGACAGAGATTACACGGATTCTCCTGTGCTGGCCGCCTGCCGGGGCTGATCTGCCCTAAGCTGAGCTGAGTGGGCGCTCAGTCCGGCGTCTCGGTGCCCCAGCGTCCGGGCGGTCGGGGGGTTATTGGTGGACATCTGTATGCGCGCTGGTGCGCGGCTGCAGTTCGGCTGTGCTTATGCTGACTCACTCGGGACGTGACAGTCGGCCGGCGCTCTGAAAATCTCCCGGAATAACGCCGCCGAAGTAGTCTTGCTTGATCCCATGTGAAAGCTCGTAAAGTGGCTGTGACCGCCGCGAAAAGATCCTACACGCGGATGCTCGTGGTCCGCTTTGATATACCGCCGAGTGCGGGGGAGCGGCTGCAGTACTGCGAACTGGGTCCGACGGCCGTGCGAGTGTGGCCGTGTGTCTGTGAACTGTCGGTGTGCAGAGCGTGCAGCCCGGCGGGCGGACGAGGCCCCGACACGGCACGACACGGCACGAGCGTCGCTCCCAGGGGACGCTAATCAAGGTCGGGGTCACTCCGGGCAGCACCTCACTGCGCCGCACCGCACATCAGTCTACCGACAGGCCTACCATGTGACACTGGTGTGTCCCCAGCGCGCTCGTCGGTGACTGACGAGTTTGGCGGACTCTCACGTTCCCGAGTCCGCTAATGGTCTGACTGGGTCACACTCGGGCAGAGGACGGGCGATCGTGCCGGGCCGTTAGCGGAGTTTGAGTGGCCTGATCGCGTCGCAGCGGCCATCAGGCTGATCAGGTCGATAGATGGAGGCACTGCTGAGAGCTGGCTGGCTGGTCGGCTGGCTGGTCGGCTGTTGCCTCCTCGGAGCCCCCGGAGTCAGCGGCGGCGAGACGGCGGACGCTGTGTCGCCTGTGTCCCTGCCGCTGTGTCTCCGGTGTCAATAGGCTACCGAAGTCCTCTGTTCTAGCTCACGACGAAGTACCTACGTGCCTCGCTTGCAGATGCTTCATCTTTGGCAGGTTACACTTTCCTCAGTAGTGCGATGCGCTCTGCTCTTGGCATGAGGTTTTCTGCCACTGATCGTGGTCACGTAGGGATGGTGTGTGTGTGTGTGGTGTTGGGTGTCAGAACTGTTTCATGACAACAAGACCTGTACAGGCATATTTGGACATAATGATAATGATCAGCCCTGGTGCCTGTGGTAGATTGAGCCTACCCGTCGTGGTACCTGACTCCGCCCCTGCGACCTGCCCGGTCACTGTACCTGGCTCCGCCCCTGCGGTGCCCTGCCGGGGGCGGGGACAGGGACGGTCTCTGTCCGCTGCCGTGTGGTCGGGAAAATACAAACCAGTACCTGACTCCGCCCCTGCGACCTGCCCGGTCACTGTACCTGGCTGCCGGGGGCGGGGACAGGGACGGTCTCTGTCCGCTGCCGTCTCTGTCCGCTGGTCGGGAAAATACAAACCAGTACGGACCGGACCGTCATGCGTGACACGTGCCTTTCTGCCGCCTGTCTGTCTGCCTGTCAGCCTGTCTGAGCCGACTCGTTGCTGTTTAATCACTCCCCGGGTGGCACACTGCTGCTGCGCTGTCCGCGCCTACAATCAGAAGGTGTCAGCTGTGGGGCCCCCGGATGGGAGCACGGCTGACGGCCGGCGCGGCGAGACAGCGAGGGGAGGGGTCACCCTGGCTGACCCCGGCGAAAACACGACTCAGCCGCCGACGCCGTCCGCCGCCGTCCGCCGCCTCGACGCCGCCCCGACGCAGTATTTATGTGGTGGTAAATTGACTGCGGCCGGCGAGTTTCCACACTCAGCCATGCGTTTGGGCGGACGGCGTGGTGCGACATCAGCAGCAACAGCGACGGCAGTGGCGGCGGTGTATTGCGTGTTCAACACTGTCAGGGGTGATGACCCGTGCCAGTGCTGCTGCGGCGCGGGCGGGGTTCCCTGCCATGCCTCTGTGGGGACAGGAGCCGGTGGCCGCGTGGCGTGATGTGTGTTTGTCGCGTGCGGCCTTGGGTTCACGTGCGGTTCATTAGTGAGCTGGGAACGTTGCGTGATAGGCGCGACATAGTGGGGAGTCGGCATGGCGTGACGACATGATGACGCGGTACACTGCTGCGCAGTCGCACGACACCTCCAAAACAACCCCAGCAGCTCTCGGCTGGATTTGTAACTGATGGCCGGTGCAGCTGCGTCAGCCGTGTGAGGTCAGTCCGGGCTTTGAGCTCTCACTGTCGACGAGCTTTGCGGGCTCTGAGGTCTCTCTGAAGCAGAACTCAGTGAAGTTGTCGACGCTGAGCGTCGCCCGTGTCGCCAAAATGGGTATCATGATGGTCGGCTGGATGTCGGCGCTGGGTGGATTTCCTCTGGCCAGTGAACGGTAGGAGGATACGAGATTCACTGGTCCAGTGAGTGGCTGTAGACCTCTCCAGGTCCCCTTGCCTCCAGGTAGAAGGTCAGGTGGAACTCTGAAGACCTTGGAATCACATCAGCGTTCATATGGCTGGTAATTAGCAAGTGGTCATTCTTGAGGCGCCGTTCGTCCCGGTGCGGAATCCTTGGAAGTCGGCCGGGCGTAACATCCCGGGAACGAGTTATCTCCGGTGACGCCGCCCAGTCCAGAGATTCGGCGAATATCCGGCTCAGTCAGCCGTCACCGGCCGATGGATTTACCTTCCCTCTCAGCACGGGTCCGCTGATCTGATCCATATACACGCACTAAACTTCGGTCAGTCGCCGTGAAGCTGTGTTTATCACAGCTGCTTTTGGCCGCCGCTGCCGGTCTGGCTGCGCCGGCCGAGCGGCCGGGCGGCGGAGTGACGGAGCGGCGGAGTGGCGGAGCGGTGAGCACTCGGAGCCGGTGACCCGACCGTCACCTGATGACCCGGCTGATGGCTGCCGACGGTCCGGGCCGCTCTGTTGTAACGCTTGCCGTTCGCACCGCTGATGGCCTGCAGTACACCGCTGCTGCTCCATCAATGGCGCCTAATGACGGGGCACGGGTCGTTCTTCACCGGGGCTGTCGGCGCCGGGTGGCTGTACAGACCGCCGTGTGTCTGTACAGACCGCCGTGTGGCTGTACGGCGCCGGGTGTCTGTACAGACCGCCGTGTGTCTGTACGGCGCCGGGTGTCTGTACGGCGCCGGGTGGCTGTACAGACCGCCGTGTGGCTGTACGGCGCCGGGTGGCTGTGCAGACCGCCGTGTGTCTGTACGGCGCCGGGTGGCTGTACAGACCGCCGTGTGTCTGTACAGACCGCCGTGTGTCTGTACGGCGCCGGGTGTCTGTACAGACCGCCGTGTGTCTGTACGGCGCCGGGTGTCTGTACAGACCGCCGTGTGTCTGTACGGCGCCGGGTGTCTGTACAGACCGCCGTGTGTCTGTACAGACCGCCGGGTGGCTGTACAGACCGCCGTGTGGCTGTACGGCGCCGGGTGGCTGTACAGACCGCCGTGTGTCTGTACGGCGCCGGGTGTCTGTACAGACCGCCGTGTGTCTGTACGGCGCCGGGTGTCTGTACAGACCGCCGTGTGTCTGTACGGCGCCGGGTGTCTGTACAGACCGCCGTGTGTCTGTACGGCGCCGGGTGTCTGTACAGACCGCCGTGTGTCTGTACGGCGCCGGGTGTCTGTACAGACCGCCGTGTGTCTGTACGGCGCCGGGTGTCTGTACAGACCGCCGTGTGGCTGTACGGCGCCGGGTGGCTGTACATACCGCCGTGTGGCTGTACAGACCGCCGTGTGTCTGTACAGACCGCCGTGTGTCTGTACGGCGCCGGGTGTCTGTACAGACCGCCGTGTGTCTGTACGGCGCCGGGTGTCTGTACAGACCGCCGTGTGTCTGTACGGCGCCGGGTGGCTGTACAGACCGCCGTGTGTCTGTGCGGCGCCGGGTGGCTGTACAGACCGCCGTGTGGCTGTACGGCGCCGGGTGGCTGTACAGACCGCCGTGTGTCTGTACGGCGCCGGGTGGCTGTACAGACCGCCGTGTGTCTGTACGGCGCCGGGTGTCTGTACAGACCGCCGTGTGTCTGTACGGCGCCGGGTGGCTGTACAGACCGCCGTGTGGCTGTACGGCGCCGGGTGGCTGTACAGACCGCCGTGTGTCTGTACGGCGCCGTATGTCTGCACAGACGCGCGCCTGCTGGTTTTGTCGGGGCGAGGCTGGTTCTCGCTGGACTGGAACCATTGCGCAGCCGCGTGATAAAGGACGAGTTATGAAGTGAGACACAATGATGTGGCGGCCCTGGCGACCTCAGCGATTTCTATTTCACTCTCCAACCCGCCTCTGCGCTCCACCCACTAGGCCAAGCCACAAATGGTAAGTTGTTTTATATGAAGCCTTCAGTCACGTCTTCCCTGTCATACACCCCAGGTATAGAAACGCAACCGGATGTCGAATACGCGTCAGCCCCTGGCTTCGTAAAACGGAATAGAAAGCTAAGGACCAAGAAATTCTGCAATAAAAAGGCCTCAGTCAGAGCAGATTGTCGTCCATCAGTCAGACGAGTTCTGATAGGTCGAGAGCAATACGGATGCAGCTTTCGGCCGACTATCCGTGGTGGTGTGTCTAGACTGTGACGTCATACTGGGGGCGTGTCGCTAGACATCAATCGTATCTCATTCCTGTGTTGGCAGCACATTGGTACGGCGTACTGTTTGATGCCGCGAGGACATTCTCCTCTCAGGCAGCATCGCCGACGTCATGTGATGTGCGTTATTTACAATGAATATCGAACATGATATTACGTCGCCGCATCCCCACTTCCCTAGCCAAACTTCTCCAGTCTTCCTTCCCTGTGTTTTCTGTGGGCACGCTGTGAACCAAACCACTCGGCTGCTCTACTCTCGGTGTTTCGGCTGGCCACAGGTGCCCGTCAGTACCGGACAGTCTCAGTCGTATGCCCGTTATGAGTCCCTATACCCACCGCAGTGACGCCTGCCGCGCCGCTGCCGTCAGTTGTGGGGCGTCCCGCGGTCGTGTCTGCCGCCGCCGGCCACCCGGCGGCGATACCCAGCCGGCCACCGGAGCCGACCGCAGCCCGCCCGCCGCGTTAGCCACCGCCGCGCCGCGGTCGTCTCGGTGGTGCGCCGCGGTCGTCTCGGTGTAGCACCGCGGTCTGACCATATGTCTTTGTGTGTTGCAGCAGCGGTCGTCGAGCCGCTCGGGCGGCGGGCGGCGGACGGCCGCGCGGACCGGAGACGCTTCTGATGGTACCGAGCAGCCGGAACGCGCCGCCAGGACCACGCACGTCGTCTACCCGCAGACGGCATCGTACAAGGTAACTAAGGGCTGGGTACTGCGGCCAGAACGGTCGACGGTCGCCAGGGGTCCAGGACCTGGCCTGGGAGGGGTTGAGGGCCGGGCCTGGGAGGGACACAGTGGACGGAATAGGGTACAGCAGAAATGGCAGCGGCCGTCGGCTCGGGTCGACGCAGATGGGACAAATATGGACGAAAACATGTAACACTTTTACAGGCCTCTTAAATTCCCGCGTTGAAATGCAACACACAAAAGACATTTTACGTATGGAAAACTTCCAAGCACCGTAAGTCCAAGGCTGTGTGTGTCATTTTCCATATCAGAAATTCACAAGTTTCCATCATAGTGCAGCAAGTTTTCTTCACTATTGTGTCGCCTCTGGATCGCCGTGTTGGTTACCCGGGCTTGGTAGTGACTGGTGAGGGCAGCCGGTGTGACCGACGGCGTCTCGCAGACTGCTGTGTCAATAGTGGGCCGGCTGAGACGGTGTCTCGGACGGTTTCTCTTCGTCTCCCGAGCGCGTGACCGTCCAGCGGCCGGTCTGTCGCCCGCAGCACTTCAACTGACTGTAGCCGAGCGCCGCTGTGTGTCAGCTGACTATTACTGCCGGCAGCCGTGCGCGCCTCCCCGTCCTCCCCGTCCTCCCCGTCCTCCCCGTCCTCCCCGTCCTCCCCGTCCTCCCCGTCCTCCCCGTCCTCCCGTCCTCCCCGTCCTCCCCGTCCTCCCCGTCCGCCCTCCCCGTCCTCCCGTCCTCCCGTCCTCCCGTCCTCCCGTCCTCCCGTCCTCCCCGCCCTCCCCTCATCCCCGTCCTCTCCGTCCTCCCCGTACTCCCCTTCCTCCCGTCCTCCCGTCCTCCCCGCCCTCCCCTCATCCCCGTCCTCCCCGTCCTCCCCGTCCTCCCCGTCCTCCCCGTCCTCCCCGTCCTCCCCGTCCTCCCCGTCCTCCCCGTCCTCCCCGTCCTCCCCGTCCTCCCGTCCTCCCGTCCTCCCGTCCTCCCCGCCCTCCCCTCATCCCCGTCCTCTCCGTCCTCCCCGTCCTCCCGTCCTCCCGTCCTCCCCGCCCTCCCCTCATCCCCGTCCTCTCCGTCCTCCCCGTACTCCCCGTCCTCCCCGTCCTCCCCGTCCTCCCCGTCCTCCCCATCCTCCCCGTCCTCCCCGTCCTCCCCGTCCTCCCCGTCCTCCCGTCAACCCCGTCCTCCCTGTCCTCCCCGTCAACCCCGTCCTCCCTGTCCTCCCGTCAACCCCGTCCTCCCGTCCTCCACGTCCTCCCGTCCTCCCCATCCTCCCAGTCATCCCCGTCCTCCCCGTCATCCCCATCCTCCCCGTCATCCCCGTCCTCCCCGTCCTCCTGTCCTCCCCGTCCTCCCCGTCCTCCCCGTCCTCCCCGTCCTCCCCGTCCTCCCGTACTCCCCGTCCGCGCGGTATGGGGCGACTGACGGCTGCGTGCATGGGGAGGGAGGGGCGGGGGTACTGGCGGGAGGGGCGGTTGGTCGCATGGCGAACGGATGCCGGTCACGCGCCGGTTTGGGCGACTGACGATGTCTCTCCGCTGGGCGCGGAAATAGAACACGCGTGACGTCACACCACAGCATGTAGCGAAAAACTCGCGTGTCTTCGACCTGCGCGGAACTGCGCGGAAGGTTCGTATTCGACGGATACAGAAGGTTCTTATTCGACCTGCGCGGAACTGCGCGGAAGGTTGTTATTGGACGCCGCCGCCTCGTGTTTGGCCGGCTCGTTTGGTGTGAACGCGGACGGCGCATGAGCAGCGATGTATTGGATTGGGTCAGTGCGGAAACGAGGACTTGCATCCTTTGTATTCCCTTGAACACGTCACGGTATCTCATCTCACACCCGACGTTTGGTCGCGCGGCACTGTGGTCTGGCGAGGGAGGGGTGGTACAATTTCCGCAGACCTGATAACGGCTCTCCCAGCGGACGGGTGGGGGTGGGTCCGGGAACCGCTGTGTTTGGATGATGTAAACCATTGCAGGGACGGTCTGCGCCCAGCCCAGTTCATGGTCCTGCTCTGTTTAGACGTTGCCGGACACTGTCATCGTTCATTGCAGAGTACCGTACGGTCGAGTTGACCTGTCAGCGTCACCCTCACCCCAGTAATCAGTCTCGCGCTGGCAGTGCTGCGCGTCGCAGTGCCTGTCTGACGCTGCCCGCGCGGTTCCCTGTCTGTCGCCCTCCTGCCAAACCATGTGTATTCGCCCGGAGGCTATGCGGTGGACGCCGCGCCTTGTGTCCGTCAAGCCGATCTCTGAGCTGGCGTCTGACGACTGCCCCGTGCTGCTGCGGCGCCAGGTGCCGGAGATCGTCCGCAAGCGGCAGTACCGCGTCGGTCTGAACCTGTTCAACACAAAGCCGGAGCGCGGCGTCGACTACCTGATCGGACGGGGATTCCTGGACGAGTCGCCGCACGGCGTCGCCCGCTTCCTCATCACCAGGAAGGGGCTCAGCAAGCAGATGATCGGGGAGTACCTCGGAAATCTACAGGCGCCCTTCAACGCCGCCGTGCTAGAGTAAGTACCGAACTTCATATGGTTAATATGTCCCGGTGTGGTAGATCCGTTTAGTTACTTCCGTTGAGTGCGTGCGTTTAAAAGCGCATTCGGTGGCGTTATGGTGGATTGTTCTCTGCCCGAATCGTGCTCAGGGTTCACCGTCGTTACTTTTATGTCCGTGTTGTGAAAGGTTTACGTGGCCGTTACACGCCTCATAACGATCGCGTTTATTATTGACCGAGTACCAGCTGATTGTGAGTGGGGTCGCTGAATTGCAGCCTCAAACGAGCGCGGGTTAGTCGGTTATAGCCAAGTACCAGTCATGTGCTACGGGCACGCGTCGTGCTGCTGTAGGGGGCGCCGAGTGCGCAGGGGATACCGTGCTGGACTGCTGACCGCCTCTCCCTCCCCTTTCCCGGACAGACAGCCGGTTTGATATCCGTGCCCGGCCACTGACATTGATGAACGTTGGATACCTGTCTGTCGTGGTCTCGCGGCCGGGCGTCTGCGGCCGATCGGGCTGTAGGCTGGGGATGGGGAATCTGCCCTCCCATAGCACAGACTATGGAGCCGCCACCGCTGCGGCCACTGTCCCCGCGGACAGGGTGTCGCCGCCCCCGCCCCGTCCGTCCGTCCGTCCGTCCGTCCGTCCGTGGCCCGTGATGAGCAGCGCGCCGTTCCGCTTTGTTCGCTGATGGGTAATCTCCGTATCATGTGATCTGTAATGGACCGACGCCGCACCAAGTGATGACCAGAGCTCGGGTGGGAGACGCTGGGAGAGAGCAGCGGGATCTCCCCGGCCGCGGCCCGGCTGCGCTAGGTTCAGAAGATAACATTGTCTTCACTGCAGCTTTGCGTACGGAAAGGTTGCGGGGTAACAATAGGTCTGGCTGTCACGAGATGGCTGCCCCGGCAGAAGTTTGTGGTGTGCGTCTCTGCTGTCGATCCGCGGGCAGTGCTCGTCAAAAGTCGCCCATGGTGACCTCACCAGTGGTGACGTCATCATCGCCAGTGCCATGACGTCACTGGGCATGGTGCCGCGTCGACTGCCGGTATCCGTGCCGAGCCATGTGTGTTCCGCCGCGGCGTTTGTCGACCTCAGCAGCGGCATTGTTGGCCACCGCGGTACACAGCAGTACACAGCGGTACACAGCAGTACACAGCAGTACACAGTAGTACACAGCAGTACACAGTAGTACACAGCAGTACACAGCAGTACACAGCAGTACACAGCGACCGACAGCGGCCCTCCCCTCCCTCTTCAGCCTCTTCAGCCGGCGCAGCGTACAGCAGCCGGCCTGTGTTCGCCCGCCAGCTAAACAGCGCATTGTGAAGCCTGATTGGCTTTTGTCAGGATTAGAAACCGACTGCCGCGCTGTGTGTGTGTGTGTGGGGGGGGGGGGTCAGATCGTTACTCCATGTGGGACCGCTCATGGCTGTCTAGTGTCTACCCCCCCCCCCCCTCAGTAACACACCGCAGGGCAGTCAGCACGGGGCTGATACAAAACATGTGACCGTATTGTTCCCCCCCCCCCCCCTCGCCGTCCGCAAACGGCCATAATGAGCGTTATCAGCGTATGGCGTGGCTCGACGGCTGACACAGGCAACATATATTCGTGGTAGTAACGCCGACGGAGCATGACGGTGGGGTGTGTAATGGCGGCAGTTACAGACGTCAATAGGTCATACAGCGAACCAGTGGATGGTTTACGTTCACTACTCACGGTGGTTTGGTCGGTCTCCCCCCGCGCCGCGCCGTCCCGTCCCGTCCCGTCCCGTCCCGTCCCGTCCCGTCCCGTCCCGTCCCGTCCCGTCCCGTCCCGTCCCGTCCCGTCCCGTCCCGTCCCGTCCCGTCCCATCCCGCCTCGTCCCTTGCATCTGAGCACCGCTGCTCTGTCTGTCGTAACATCCGGAGCTCGTTAGCTGTTGCATCACATTGCGGCGGCTGTGTCGGCGGCGGCAGGGGTCAACCTCGTGACCCGGGGTCAGCGTGACAGGTCGGCCTGCCTGTCAGCGGGCGGCGGAGATACCTCTCGGCGCCTCCTCCTCGGCCTCCTCGGCGCCTCCCGCGGTGCAGGTAACACACCGCGGGGCCGCAATCACTACCACCGAGTACACGGCGGCCAGTCAGTTCGGTCGGTGTTGCATCATGGATTTATGTATATAGACAGGCCCCTGGGGTCAGTCACGGGGACGTGCAGTGATGGCGAGCTGCTGTGGTCCCTCTGCAGCTGGTCTCTGTCGAGATGTTCAGTAGGCGCCGCGGACCGGACACTGTGCGCTCCTCGTATAGAGATACGATCCACTGACGTGTGCTGTGCTGTTTCGCTACGCTGTGTGCTGTGTTGTATCATGTCTGATGAGATGTTTTCCTCCCTCCTGCAGAGCGTTTGTGCAGGAGCTGGACTTCTACAACATGCAGCTGGATGTGGCACTGCGCAAGTTCCAGACCTACTTCCGTCTGCCTGGAGAGGCGCAGAAGATCGAGCGGCTTATGGAGGTGAGGAGACCGACCTCCGGACAGGGTCCGCTGATGACACGGGACAGGAGAGAGGGACTGTATCAGCCCGTGCAGAAGGGGAGAGGGGCTGGCTGGCTGGACAATCAATACACCCCCGTCGGGGGGGGGGGGGGGAACCCCGGGTCATGATCGCGGCGGAAGAGGGGGGGGGGGCTGGCACGTGTCCCGCTCCAGTATTGACGCCGTTGGGGAGAGCCTAGAGACGGACGGACCCCGCGGCGGCGGCGGCGGCGGCGGCCGGCAGTCAGCCGGACGATCGGTGTCAGGGCCGACGGCCGGTCGGGCAGGTCCGGTCGGCCATGTGTTGTGGCCGGCTCGGGGCGCCCGGCCGGCCTCTCTGGCGGGTTTTTCACGCCGTCCACGCCATCCACGGCATCCACGGCCGCCCACCGTGATGGTTAACTCGAGAACAGGTTTGGCAGAAAGAGAGAAACGATCAAGTAAAAGCGAGCCGGGATTTTAATGGCCCGGATTGTGATTGTCAGCTTTCCGTTGTCGTGCTAGGACGGTCGGCATGGCAGTTTCACGGCATGGCTGTTAGTTTCCAATATTAGCAGCGCCAATGCCTTATAGCGGGAACTGATGTGTGCACCAATCATAGCACCTGGACGACTGCTATAGTCAGCGCCTCTCTGCTGTCTGCGACAGACGCGAACATGCCGCGGGTCACTTGTCTGATTAAAAAATGGGTCAGCCCAGTTCTATATCGTCCTGTGGTTCACACTTTCTAAAGTCCGCGCACTCACGATTGTAGTGTCGTCATTGTATGTTGGCAGCGCACACCTGATGTGTCGCGGTGGGTGGGTTGTAAGCTGGACGTTAGCCTGGTCGTGCATCGGTGTACGGATCCACCGTCTCCTCTCCGCTGCTCAATCAACGCTAGTGCAGACAAATCACCGGCCGAATCGCTTAACGTGCCATCGTTAAAATGGGAGAATGGTAGAGTAAAGTGCAGACTGATAGGGATGGCTTTTAGAGTACGCTGGGAGTTGGAAGGCAGGTGTGGGAACAATGAGATGATCGTCAGAATGTTGGATTTCTGCGTCACTTCACCACATTATGATGCCCCTGACAGCCCTGCCCGTCTGACGCCGTTATCTGAATCTCAGTACGTCACTCAGCCAGTTTGATTCCTTGTATTATGTTTCGGTATGATGACGTCACCATGTATGACGTCATAGCGTGCGGGCTGCCCGTCTGACCGCCGCGTCTCCTGTCGTCCCCAGGTGTTTGGCCAGCGCTTCTGTCAGTGTAACCACGAGCTGGTCTCCGGGCTGAAGACGGCCGACACCGTGTTCGTGTTGGCGTTCGCCATCATCATGCTCAACACCGACCTCTTCACGCCCAACATCAAAGCAGAGCGCAAGATGAAGCTGGATGACTTCGTCAAGAACCTGCGCGGTAAGTTCTACCTGTCCAAAACGAGCGGCGAGGCGGGAATGAAGTCGGGGACATGGGCCTGTGATATTATGTGAGATAGCGAATGGTGGCTGGGGTGGCAGTGAAATCCAATTTGGTGTGCGGCTTTTCTGTCTGATTGTGTTGATGAAGCTCTGGTGACTCGCCTGGCGGCCGAGTTATTGTGATGGAGTCGGACTTTGTGAGGTTGTAAATCACTGCGAGTCGTGCCGACGGACGGTGCCGCCGGCGGACGGCGACAGCCACTGCAGCCGGCGGACTCTGTTATCCGGGCCTCGTCATGTATATCCGAACCTAGCCCTCGGTGTGTGACGTCCGAGGATCGATCAGCTGTTCTGTGGGCCGCGGCACTATGGTGGCTCCTGGTCGGTCGGTGTTTGTGTCGCTACCCCGCCTGTTCGTCCCGTCTGTCCTGCCAATGTTACCCAGACGTGTCTTACCCCCCCCCCCCCCCCCCCGACTCTGTCCTGCCGACGTTACCCAAACGTCTCCACCACCCCGGCCGCTCTGTCCTGCCTTGTTGCGCCCCGACTCTGCGGCGTCTGACGTACCGAACCATGTCATGACACCGTGTGCCTGTGTTCGTCCGAACCATGCCATGACACCGTGTGCCTGTGTTCGTCCGAACCATGCCATGACACCGTGTGCCTGTGTTCGCCCGAACCATGGCATGACACCGTGTGCCTGTGTTCGCCCGAACCATGCCATGACACCGTGTGCCTGTGTTCGCCCGAACCATGCCATGACACCGTGTGCCTGTGTTCGCCCGAAGCATGCCATGACACCGTGTGCCTGTGTTCGCCCGAACCATGCCATGACACCGTGTGCCTGTGTTCGCCAGGCATCGATGACGGCGCCGACGTGGAGCCGCAGCTGGTGGCCGGCATGTACGAGCGCGTGCGAGCGCAGGAGTTCCGCGCTGGCCCCGACCACGTCACCCCCGTGCTAAAAGTGCAGCAGACCATCATCGGAAAGAAGCCGGTAAGTGTGGGTGTGTCGGTGCCGCACCTTCTCTCCTCGTGAAGCGGGTGGAGTGTCCCGAGGCGGGTGGAGTGCGGAGTGTGGAGTGTCCCGAGGCGGGTGGTGTGCGGAGTGTCCCGAGGCGGGTGGAGCGTGGAGTGTGGAGTGTCCCGAGGCGGGTGGAGTCTGGAGTGTCCCGAGGCGGGTGGAGTGTGGAGTGTCCCGAGGCGGGTGGAGCGTGGAGTGTCCCGAGGCGGGTGGAGCGTGGAGTGTCCCGAGGCAAGTGGAGTGTGGAGTGTCTCGAGGCGGGTGGAGTGTCCCGAGGCGGGTGGAGCGTGGAGTGTCCCGAGGCGGGTGGAGTGTGGAGTGTCCCGAGGCGGGTGGAGTGTGGAGTGTCCCGAGGCGGGTGGAGTGTGGAGTGTCCCGAGGCGGGTGAAGTGTGGAGTGTCCCGAGGCGGGTGGAGCGTGGAGTGTCCCGAGGCGGGTGGAGTGTGGAGTGTCCCGAGGTGGGTGGAGTGTGGAGTGTCCCGAGGCGGGTGGAGTGTGGAGTGTCCCGAGGCGGGTGGAGTATGAAGTGTCCCGAGGCGGGTGGAGTGTGGAGTGTCCCGAGGCGGGTGGAGTGTGGAGTGTCCCGAGGCGGGTGGAGTGTGGAGTGTCCCGAGGCGGGTGGAGTGTGGAGTGTCCCGAGGCGGGTGGAGCGTGGAGTGTCCCGAGGCGGGTGGAGTGTGGTGTCCCGAGGCGGGTGGAGTGTGGAGTGTCCCGAGGCGGGTGGAGTGTGGAGTGTCCCGAGGCGGGTGGAGTGTCCCGAGGCGGGTGGAGTGTGGAGTGTCCCGAGGCGGGTGGAGTGTGGAGTGTCCCGAGGCGGGTGGAGCGTGGAGTGTCCCGAGGCGGGTGGAGTGTGGAGTGTGGCGTGTCCCGAGGCGGGTGGAGTGTGGAGTGTCCCGAGGCGGGTGGAGTGTGGAATGTCCCGAGGCGGGTGGAGTGTGGAGTGTCCCGAGGCGGGTGGAGTGTGGAGTGTCCCGAGGCGGGTGGAGTGTCCCGAGGCGGGTGGAGCGTGGAGTGTCCCGAGGCGGGTGGAGCGTGGAGTGTCCCGAGGCGGGTGGAGTGTGGAGTGTCCCGAGGCGGGTGGAGTGTGGAGTGTCCCGAGGCGGGTGGAGTGTGGAGTGTTCCGAGGCGGGTGGAGTGTGGAGTGTCCCGAGGCGGGTAGAGCGTGGAGTGTCCCGAGGCGGGTGGAGCGTGGAGTGTCCCGAGGCGGGTGGAGTGTGGAGTGTCTCGAGGCGGTTGGAGTGTGGAGTGTCCCGAGGCGGGTGGAGTGTGGAGTGTCCCGAGGCGGGTGGAGTGTGGAGTGTCCCGAGGCGGGTGGAGTGTGGAGTGTCCCGAGGCGGGTGGAGTGTGGAGTGTCCCGAGGCGGGTGGAGCGTGGAGTGCCCCGAGGCGGGTGGAGCGTGGAGTGCCCCGAGGCGGGTGGAGTGTGGAGTGTCCTGAGGCGGGTGGAGTGTGGAGTGTCCCGAGGCGGGTGGAGTGTAGAGTGTCCCGGTGTTGGGCAGAAGTGCTTCGTGTCTCACTGGGGTGGGGACGGGGCGGGAGACGGGAGGGGAGGGGAGGAGTACCTGATAGCGGCGGCGCTCTCGTATCGACCGATGACTCATCGGCGCTCCCGGCCGGTCGTGGGGCTGAGGGGGATCTCCTCCGGCCCGGCCCGGCCCGGCCCGCCGGTCGGCCGGGAGACTGCAGTCCCGAGAGAGCTGCAGTGCTCTGCCCACTGTCCAGTTAACTCGCCGGCGACGAAACCATTATTGCAGATCACTAACACCGCCTGCTGTCATTTCCACAGCCCCTGGCGATGCCACATCGCAGGCTGGTGTGCTACTGTCGCCTGTACGAGGTGCCGGATGTCTCCAAGAAGGAGCGGCCTGGCGTCCACCAGCGCGAGGTGTTCCTTTTCAATGACCTGATGCTCGTGACCAAGATCTTCAGCAAGAAGAAGAACGCCATGACGTACTCGTGCCGACAGAGCATCCCGCTGGCCGGACTCACTGTCTCCGCGTTCGATATCGCCCGTGAGTTGGCTCCCCTGGTAAAAACGCGTATCGCCCGTGAGTTGGCTCCCCTGATAGAAACGCGTATCGCCCGTGAGTTGGCTCCCCTGATAGAAACTCGTATCGCCCGTGAGTTGGCTCCCCTGATTAAAACGCGTATCGCCCGTGAGTTGGCTCCCCTGATTAAAACGCGTATCGCCCGTGAGTTGGCTCCCCTGATTAAAACGCGTATCGCCCGTGAGTTGGCTCCCCTGATAAAAACGCGTATCGCCCGTGAGTTGGCTCCCCTGATAAAAACGCGTATCGCCCTTGAGTTGGCTCCCCTGATTAAAACGCGTATCACCCGTGAGTTGGCTCTCCTGATAAAAACGCGTATCGCCCGTGAGTTGGCTCTCCTGATAAAAACGCGTATCGCCCGTGAGTTGGCTCCCCTGATAGAAACGCGTATCGCCCGTGAGTTGGCTCCCCTGATTAAAACGCGTATCGCCCGTGAGTTGGCTCCCCTGATAAAAACGCGTATCGCCCGTGAGTTGGCTCCCCTGATAGAAACGCGTATCGCCCGTGAGTTGGCTCCCCTGATAAAAACGCGTATCGCCCGTGAGTTGGCTCCCCTGTTTAAAACGCGTATCGCCCGTGAGTTGGCTCCCCTGATTAAAACGCGTATCGCCCGTGAGTTGGCTCCCCTGATTAAAACGCGTATCGCCCGTGAGTTGGCTCCCCTGATTAAAACGCGTATCGCCCGTGAGTTGGCTCCCCTGATAGAAACGCGTATCGCCCGTGAGTTGGCTCCCCTGATAAAAACGCGTATCGCCCGTGAGTTGGCTCCCCTGATAAAAACGCGTATCGCCCGTGAGTTGGCTCCCCTGATTAAAACGCGTATCGCCCGTGAGTTGGCTCCCCTGATAGAAACGCGTATCGCCCGTGAGTTGGCTCCCCTGATTAAAACGCGTATCGCCCGTGAGTTGGCTCCCCTGATAGAAACGCGTATCGCCCGTGAGTTAGCTCCCCTGATAAAAACGCGTATCGCCCGTGAGTTGGCTCCCCTGATAGAAACGTGTATCGTCCGTGAGTTGGCTCCCCTGATAAAAACGCGTATCGCCCGTGAGTTGGCTCCCCTGATAAAAACGCGTATCGCCCGTGAGTTGGCTCCCCTGATAAAAACGCGTATTGCCCGTGAGTTGGCTCCCCTGATAAAAACGCGTATCGCCCTTGAGTTGGCTCCCCTGATAAAAACTCGTATCGCCCGTGAGTTGGCTCCCCTGATAAAAACGCGTATCGCCCGTGAGTTGGCTCCCCTGACAAAAACGCGTATCGCCCGTGAGTTGGCTCCCCTGATAAAAACGCGTATCGCCCGTGAGTTGGCTCCCCTGATTAAAACGCGTATCGCCCTTGAGTTGGCTCCCCTGATAAAAACGCGTATCGCCCGTGAGTTGGCTCCCCTGATTAAAACGCGTATCGCCCGTGAGTTGGCTGCCCTGATTAAAACGCGTATCGCCCGTGAGTTGGCTCCCCTGATAAAAACGCGTATCGCCCGTGAGTTGGCTCCCCTGATAAAAACGCGTATCGCCCTTGAGTTGGCTCCCCTGATAAAAACGCGTATCGCCCGTGAGTTGGCTCCCCTGATAAAAACGCGTATCGCCCGTGAGTTGGCTCCCCTGATAAAAACGCGTATCGCCCGTGAGTTGGCTCCCCTGATAGAAACGCGTATCGCCCTTGAGTTGGCTCCCCTGATTAAAACGCGTATCGACCGTGAGTTGGCTCCCCTGATTAAAACGCGTATCGCCCGTGAGTTGGCTCCCCTGATAAAAACGCGTATCGACCGTGAGTTGGCTCCCCTGATAGAAACGCGTATCGCCCTTGAGTTGGCACTCACGAGCCGTCGCAGCTGCCACCACGGCTAGTCAGGTTCTGTATCAGCTATCCCTGGCAATGCATTCTATTGCGCATGGTTCTCAATTGATTTCCCTTTGTTTTTTGTTATATCGATGTAAATGTTCCGACCATGTGTTCGTTTTGTGTACAAGTAGTAGTGTGTTGTGACACCTCGGTCTCCGGTTGTGAGAGCGCCCTGTACTGGACTTCCGTTACTCTGAAGTGACTGCTGGTCGGCTGACCACATCTGCCCGGTCCTGTTACAGACTACCCGTTCGGAATCCGCCTCTCGCAGCGTGTCGACGGCAAGGTGCTGCTCACGTTCAACGCCAGGAACGAGCACGACCGCACAAAGTTCTGCGAGGACCTGCGCGAGAGCATCCTGGAGATGGACGAGATGGAGGCGCTCAGGATCGACGCCGAGTTGGAGCGGCAGAAGGCCAACGGAGCGCGACACGGGTCAGTAAGGGGGAGGGACGGGTCAGAGCTGAGAAGGGTGGGAGGGGAACGGGTCAGAGGGGTGGGAGGGATGTGTCAGTGGGGTGGGTGGGGATGGGCAGTAGGGTGGGAGGGGGACAGGTCAGAGGGGTGGGAGGGATGTATCAGTGGGATGGGTGGGGATGGGCAGTAGGGTGGGAGGGGAACGGGTCAGAGGGGTGGGAGGGATGTGTCAGTGGGGTGGGTGGGGATGGGCAGTAGGGTGGGAGGGATGTGTCAGTGGGGTGGGTGGGGATGGGCAGTAGGGTGGGAGTGATGTGTCAGTGGGGTGGGTGGGGATGTGTCAGTGGGGTGGGCGGGGATGTGTCAGTAGGGTGGGAGGGATGTGTCAGTAGGGTGGGAGGGATGTGTCAGTGGGGTGGGTGGGGATGGGTGGGAGGGAGGGGCATGGCACATGTCTATTAGGGTGCCCCCCCCCCCAAAAAAAAACAGCTTTTTGTCCGTGCAAGCTTCCCATCCAAAACAGGGTGCTCCTTTACACAAAGAATATGCTGACCAAATTTGGTCCCCCTCCTTTGAGTTTTGGTCCCCCCGGCCTCCATAAGTCGGTGACCCCTATCCAAAAGTCAAAAATCAAAGTGGTACAGACCTCCGCGTGTGCTCATTTGTAAGCACTGGTTGAGTAGAATACACTGTTATACAGTCGAAATGCTCTGACATTGATAGTTTTGGCTCTATGAGTCGTAAACCTCTACCAAAACCAAACTTTAGTGTACAGTCCCATAAAAACTCTTTTTTTGTGTATAGGTGTATGACTCATAGAACGAAAACATTTAAATTTAGAGCATTTCAACTATAAAAATGTATTCTACTCAACAAGAGCTTTCAAATAAGCACACGCGGAGGTCTGTACGACGACTTTGCTTTTTTATTTGGGTAGGGGTCACTGACTTATGGAGGCACGGGGAGGGACTAAAACTCAAAGGAGGGGGACCAAATTTGGTCAGCATATTCTTTGCGTAAAGGAGCACCCCGTTTTGGATGGGCAGCTTGCACGAACAAAAAGTTTTTTGGGGGGGGGGGACCCTGTCTACCATAGACAACTGGTGATTGTGTTAGTGCTGGTCGCTGGGGCGCAATGCTTGCTTCTAAGGTATGTTCGATGTGAGTGCATTCCAATGTTCGGTGTAGCTTGTTTGCTGATGTTAGGTAGTTAATGATTATTCAGGGTTTACGTGAACTGTTCGCGCCAGATTCTGACGTCTCTATCCGGCACTGTGTCTTATATTGACGTCCGGTTAGTGGCGTGAGCGTGAGACCTCCGATAAAACACAATCCACATCCGCCAGCTCGGAACGTCTTTTTGTCGGCGCTTATCCAGTGCCCGTGTGTGACCGAGTCTGAGTTATCCAGTGCCTGTGTGTGACCGAGTCTCGAGTTATCCAGTGCCCATGTGTGACCGAGTCTCGAGTTATCCAGTGCCCATGTGTGACCGAGTATCTCTTCTCCACAGTCGGGGCTCTGAGAACCGCGACTCGGGCGTGGCCGACGTGGAGGAAGTCTCCGCCGACGGCAGTCCCAAGTCCTCCGGCGGTGGCGGCGGCGGCGGTCTGCGCCGCTCGGCGCTCTCAAACTCCCTCCTAGACATCAGCGAGGCGCGGCCGCAGCGGCGAGGCAGCGTCGGCTCGCTCGACTCGGGCATGTCGGTCAGCTTTCAGTCGAGCAGCACGGCCTCTGTGCCGGCCGGCAGCCCGCCGAGCCAGGCGGCGGCGGCGGCGGCGGCGGCGGGGCGCGGCGGACCCGCCAGCCAGCGGCCGCCGCAGCTGCCGGCGCATAGGCCACCCTGAGACCGGCGACCGAGAGGCGAGGCGGGGCTCAGCAGCTAGCCGGACTCACGGCAGGACTGGTCAATCCGCCCACCAGCGGCCGGCGTGGCCGTGGCCAAGTGAGCTCAGAAAGGAGGCCGCTGCGGCGGAGGGGCGGCGCCATCTACCGGTCGGCGGGCACCCGCGCTCACCACCGAGCCGTGTACCGCCGGGCCGATCCTCCCGGCGAGGAGAGGAGCGTCCGCTGGATCCAGTCTCCCGGGAGAGGAGCGGCCACCAACGAACCAGCAGTCAGCGTCTGAGATCGGAGCGAGCGACGCGGCCGAGAGCTGGCAGTTCAAATCAGCACTGTCAGCTGACAGCTGATCCGGCTCAGTAGTCGGCGATCAGCGCCAGGTCGGTCAGCAGAAATCAGCGCGTGAGCAGGCGGTCCGTGGCTGGCCAGCAATCAGCTGACTCCGGCAGCCGGCCGTTACGAGGCACCGCCTTTGTAGGGACGATTTATCACTTCATATTGAGTCACTAACAACGTTCTAGTCGTTATGCGTGGTCGCGTGGTCGCCCGGGCGTTAGTCTTTCGAAGGAGAGGATAATAACTGTACATATATCAGATCAGCTGCCGAGGGGAGGCCGAGTAGACCTGGCACGGACGGTTAGTGCGACCAAATAAATCATTATTTTGATATCTATTCCAGACTGATGCGTTACACTGTAACGCTGTGGTGGTGTTACACCCGCCTTATTTTACAAATACATGTTGTTTCAAATGCTGTTGTTCAGCTATGGGGAGCCTGATCGTGCTCGAGGTGATGGAAGCTTCTCTGTCGGGCACGCCGGTCACAGTGGTTGGAGCGGGTACCCGGGTACGGCACAGTACGACGCTGCAAGGTGGCTGTGGTCCGTGGCGGGGGGGGGGGGGGCTCTGCTGCCTGTCTGGCTGGTCTGGTCTGGTCTGCTGAGGTACGACGGTCCCTCGTCCTGGTGAAGTTCACGATGCTTTCGTCCACCACTTTGACACTATCTGGATGTGCAGGCATGCACGCTGCTCTCAACCGACTGTTCCACCTCCGTCCGCCTTCGGTGTGTAGAGACGAGCGGGGAGATGAGACAATCCACATCCGCCACTATTTATCCGAGCTTCGTCGGAGGCCGACGTGAAACGCACTAGTATCAGACTCGGTATATTGTCGGGAACAAAACACGTCGCGGCGCGGGGTGTTCACCGGTTAGCTCACACCCAGACGCGGTCCCGGGGACCCACCGGGCCCCGCAATGGGACGCGGGACCCACCCGACATCGCAGTGTGGGACCCACTGGACCCATTCACCGAGGCTCCGGTCTGAGCTCTCCATCGCGGTGGACCCACAACAAGCGTCGTCGTCACATTTCTCAAATAAATAGGTTAAATAGCGTGAAATAAATAGCACATAAGTAACACATTTTCGTCACCCGCTGCGAACGATATCGTCATTCCTATGACAGAGCGTAGCAGGACTCCTGGATGGCTGGGGAAGCAGGGATGCATCGTTATTCGTTACGTGAGACGTCCGGACAGGGAATCCCCTGTTTTGCCAAACGGGACATGGTGCGTGAGCTAAGGAACTGCAACGATCACAGCACGTTGACTAGAACCCAATTCATCTGACTAGATAAGTTACTAAATCAATATCGTGCGATGAACAATGTATAAATATATTGCACGCAATCAAATTATATAAATAATAACGACAGTTGTTTGAACACCAGTGATGTGAGCTGGTGTTATTTGAGCTCGGGAATGTTTTCTAGGTACTGAAATGCTCGAAGGAATGTATAAAATCACAAACATGATTGAATCATCCCTTTACTCTTTGCTACGAGAATCCCAGCCTGTAGCATGGCATATCAATAATATTGCTCTGCCCGTCGACTACTAATCTCAAGACAGCCGGAAGCAGAAATAGCAGGACAGGGAAGCGGGCTGAACAGTGAGCACTGAACAACCACCCCTGGATCCCACGCGGCAATGGGCGGAGAGATCGCGAACTAAAGCTATTGGGAAGCGGCAACAGATGGCAGCATCATATGAGCGCCGGTAGCGCGGGGAGGGGACAGCTGGGTACCGGGGGTCGCCGCTGAGCGTGGTTCCCGGGTGGCAGCACAGTCACAGGGGCGGCCGTCCAATCAGGGTCAGGTCAGCGCAGATGACAGCACGGGGCGCCGTCGGGCGGGGGCGGGGGCGGTTTACCGTCGATCGCCAGGGCTCGGGGAGCGCTCGGCGCGGGCCCGGCGATGCGGACTCGGCGTGTGCGTCGGGCTCCGGCTCTCGCTGCGGTCGCTCTCGTCCGACGAGGAGGATGGAGGCGCCGGCCGCTGGTACGGGATCGGTCGCTTTCGGGCGCTGTAAGCGAAGCCGGGTCAGTGGTCGGCGAACGGGAGCTGCGTGCGGACAGCGGCGCCGGCGGCAGACACAGGCCGCACACACACACACACTCGGTCCTTCCAACTCTACAGCTGACGTCACTGGGAACTATGCTACGAGAATCCAGCTCAGACATGTGCGTAGATCCCAAAAACGGATTCCGGGATCCCTGGAAACTGGGTTGCGGGTTAATTAATACCATCGATCCGCTTAAATATGGCGAAGGATCCACCCCAAAATGTTGTGGAGAAATCCATCCGATCCGTTATAACTACGCATAACTTCAAACTATATTTTAAATATTTGTCTAGTTTATTGTAAATAAAACTGACATGATATTGTGTATATTGTTACATTTCTGCCAGGAATACTATAAATGCTGTGTAATTTTGGCGTGGTATCGTGTATGATTGAAGATTCTTTGAGATCATAGATTCACTCTGAATATTTATCATGGGATTACGTGGGATTCGAGATCTGTTGCAAAAGTTGATCAAGATATTCACTGGAAACAAGGTCCACTGTCACATTTTGTCGTGAGATCTGTTGGAAACCTAAATCCGTCATTGGATTTTGAAGATACTTCTTAGACCTGGAATCCGCTTCAGGGATCGATGCACATGTTTGCTTCCAACGCACAGCTGAGTACCGTGAATGACTACAAACAAAATATGTCATGTGTATACCAAGCATGAGACACTGACTGTTGAAGACATGAAACGCAAAAGTAGAATTATTTGGAGTGGGCGAGCTAACAATGTGGTTAGTTTGGACACGGGTTAATGCAAACCCACCCGAGCATTATAATATTAGTGACAATGTTAGGAGCAGTTGACGGATTGGAATGCTGTTAGGTTGCGTGCGGACACATCGTCGCTCGATATACCTACCTCCAGCAGGTTACTCTCCGTATGGTACATGCAAAAATACCAAAGTTTTTGTATGATGGATGCATGGAGCTGAACACAAATCCAGTCCCACAGCACCACTTAGGAGCTATATGCGCGCAATAACACGTATTGGTAATTACGTATTAGTCCAGCATAGGGTCAAACAGGAAGGCAGTTCAGTTAGTTACACCAAACGTTCCTAAATTTGGTTTGCAGTATTAGTGAGTTTGTTATTGCCTGGCTTTGGTTTCTAGGCGGGGTAAGCTGGCCGTCAACAACATCATTCTTTCTTCACCACGCCCACATATATCGCTCCCGAAATCTACTCCCAAGCTGTTTCCGCAGTCAAATGGCGCGCACGTCGATCAAACCCGACTGTCGTGACGTCATCAGTGCACATACAAACCAAAATCAAAACTGAAACGGCACAGAACCGAAAACAAACCGACAGGCATGCACCGCTCGGTCCGGGCCCTCGCAGAAACAGAGCGTCGCTCAGCACGGGACCCAGCGCCATCTGTAGAGATACAAAACAAAAGCAACTCAGACTCGGACGGAAATGAAACACAAGGCGTGGCAAACAGAGACGATACGAGTGTGTGTATGACACCGGAACCCAGCGAGACCCGTGACGGCGTGACTTACCCGGCTGATCAAAACCTATGCACGGCGGCTAGGGAAATCATAAACAGGAGATTCAGGGTTTTGCCAGGTATCGGTCGCTCTTGTCATGGCAAACACCTGCCCACCGTACAGTGAAACAATCGCCATCGCGCCGCAAGAGGCGGCATATACTTCAGAATACAGGCTGTGCTTTTCAGAGGATAGGACTGGGCTACAGGAGTCACTAGGTCACTTAGGCTTAAAATGTTTTTAAAAGGCGTAATATTTGTGCCCAAGACATGATAACATTATTTGGTATGCCAAAGAGACATTGCAAGCGCAATATAAATGGTTGTGCAGGGTATTTTACAAACCTGTTCAATATTCACCCCTTCACTTACGCTCTGATCATCCTGTGAAGTCAGCTGCCACGATATGCATGAGTTATCAGTATTTGTTTTGTATTTCCCTATAAACGTTTTTCGTTTTCCCCAACAGCGATCCGTGAAAATGTAATTCATTTAAGTTCTAATGACGGCTTTCCTCATTCATCACATCAACGCCATTGCAATTTTTGACAAAACTTCAGACAGACTAATCTAGCTTCAAATATATACTCCTCTAAACAAAAGATCGTACTAATGCCTACAACCCCGAATCAATAACCCCGTGAGCTAAATAACGCCAGTCTTCTCTCGTTCTCTCTGCCACCGCTCCTGCCTCCGCGGCCATGCGTCTATGCAGCACCGTGTGGACCTGCGCCGCGCGGCGAGGGCGGTGCGGTCACCACTCAACGCTTCGCACCATGCAGCGGTGAACTTAGAGGGCGTCCGAACTCACCTGGTTATTCGGCGGCTCTCTCGGAACGAGGGAGAACCGCGACGCATCGGAATCGACTGAGAGCGGCGGCTGCGACGTGATGAGATGCTCCCCGACCGCGACCGCGACCGCGACCGGGACCGAGACCGACTCCGAGACCAAGACCGAGACCGAGACCGGGAGGAGCTGGCGCAGGGAGACACCGAGGTAAGTGTCAAATATTACGTTATTGTAATTAATATATTACGTGAACAAATGCTTTTGTCGAAAGATATTATCAAAATCATAAACAGCCCGGGATGAATAGCGAGCAGAAACGGATGTATATGTTAACGGTAACACGGAGTTGGTGGAACAGCGGAGTGCTATTTCAGCCCCGTGTGACGCGTGTGACCAAGCGTTCACTGACCACTCAAGCGTTCACTGACCTGCGGCTGTGGCGGGACCTGCCACTGGCTGGCGAGCGGCTGTGGCTGTGGCTGTGGCGGGACCTGCCACTGGCTGGCGAGCGGCTGCGGCTGTGGCTGTGGCGGGACCTGCCACTGGCTGGCGAGCGGCTGTGGCTGTGGCTGTGGCGGGACCTGCCACTGGCTGGCGAGCGGCTGCGGTTGTGACTGTGGCGGGACTTGCCACTGGCTGGCGAGCGGCTGTGGTTGTGGCTGTGGCGGGACCTGCCACTGGTTGGCGAGCGGCTGTGACTGTGGCTGTGGCGGGACCTGCCACTGGCTGGCGAGCGGCTGTGGCTGTGGCTGCTGCGCCGGGAGCGGGACCGGCTGGGAGCGCCCCCTGCCGGCGGGGAGGCGTCCAGGGAGTGGCGGTAGCTGGAGGGCGGGCTGAGACGGCGGCGAGCAGGCCGGGTCCGCTGCGCCGCCGGCTGCGCGGCCGTCAGACGCGTCAGCGCCGACAGCTGCCGCCCGTCGCCGCCTCCGGGGGAGCTGCCTGAGCTGCGGGAACCACCAGAGCCAGGCGGGGTAGCCGGCGGTAGCGGCGGCGGCGGCTCGCGCGGTAGCGGCGGTAGCGGCGGGGAGTCCTCCTCGTCGAACTGGCGGGAGTGCTGCGCCAGCCGCGGCCGGCTCGGTGGCATCTGGATGGTGAGCGGTGAGCGGGTCGGGTCGCCCGCCAGCGGTCGGCCGCGGCCAGCTGTGCCGGCTGCACTGCTGAGCAGCCGCTCGTGGATCTCTAGCGCTGACCCGACCGGGCTGCGCTCGCACGGGGAGCCGGCGTCGGCGGGCCGTCCGGTCGGAGGCCTCTCTGGCATCTGTGTGGGGTTCCGACCGCCACCGCGCGGCGGGCCCGGGGGTAAGTAGTGATTCTTGGCGGGGACGTCGGCAGAAGTGCTGCCGCTCCTCAACTCAGCTCCCTTGTCAGAATGCTGCCTGCTTTCTCGCATCATGGACTTGCTGGAGAGCTCCACAGGCGTGCGCTGTGTCTCACCGGAGCTGAGCCTGCGCTGCGGGGATGAGCTGCTCCTGTGCTGCGGGGATCTGCTGCCGCCAGCCGCCCTGCCAGTCTGTGAGTCGGAGACACGAGCGGCGTCCCTGCGCTGCCGGGGGCTGACGCTGCTGCCCCGGGAGTCGGCAGAGCTCCTGCGACTGACTGAGGCCAGGCTTGACCTCCGGGCCACCGCGTCAGCCTGTAACAGAGACCGTCTCAGACACGGACACAGCTAACCGGGACAGGAAGAACCGCGTCAGCCTGTAACGGAGACCGTCTCAGACACGGACACAGCTAACCGGGACAGGAAGAACCGCGTCAGCCTGTAACGGAGACCGTCTCAGACACGGACACAGCTAACCGGGACAGGAAGAACCGCGTCAGCCTGTAACGGAGACCGTCTCAGACACGGACACAGCTAACCGGGACAGGAAGAACCGCGTCAGCCTGTAACGGAGACCGTCTCAGACACGGACACAGCTAACCGGGACAGGAAGAACCGCGTCAGCCTGTAACGGAGACCGTCTCAGACACGGACACAGCTAACCGGGACAGGAAGAGCAGCCGCACGGATACAGCGAACCACTGCGATATATGAGAGATGACAGAGGAAGGTAAGTTGCATTGGTTTACCTTTGGCTTCTATTGATTTCCTTGATTGCCTTGTCCGGTTGCTCTCCGAATAAGGGTTTCGCTAAGCTATTATGTGTTCAATTGTTGGACGTTATAATTGAGTTTCTATGTTAATTCGAGAATAATTTGTCTTAATTAGGCCGTATTCTGAATTGAAGGTTCATCAAAACTCAGTCGGATCTCCTCAATGGCGTCATAATCTGATATGTTCACTATACGTCAGTCACATCATTGACAACGCAGAAGCAGCATAACTGTCTCATGCAAGAGACTTTGGCTAGGCCACCTTTATATCTTACCCGATCTTCCCGGGAAGAGCTCCTGTCAGATCGACGCTTTCGCTTCCTCTTTTTCTTCGATGACGCTGAACTGAAAAGCCAGAGATCAGGGTATCAAAGATGGCGTCACGTCGACGCGAACACTGAACACTCAGCATCGCACGATCGAGCATCGTGCCATCGCACGATCGAGCATCGTGCCATCGCACGCTCGAGCATCGTGCCATCGCACGATCGAGCATCGTGCAAGTTCATTGATCCGTGTCAGTTCATTCATTCAGATGAAGTGCTGGACAGCATTACACAGCGGAGTTAGAGGTTAATACATCCACGGTTAATACATCCACGGTTAATACATCCACGGTTAATACATCCACGGTTAATACATCCGCGGTGTGGTGTAAACGGACTGACCTGAACGACACCTCACTGTCGGAGTTGGCCGAGCAGGAGCCGCTGCGATGCCGTCGTTTCTTCCGGCGCTTCTCCTTCTTCGACCGCCGCGAGCGCGAGCGCGATTTGTCACGCTTGTGTTTCTTGGATTTCTTCTGCTTGCGTCCACCGGCCGGTGAGCGGTCACTCCTGGGAGCGAGCGGAGGGCAGGGGTGAGCCGACGTACCAAGACAGAATCCAGTGCAAGCGCGTCGCCGCAAAATTTGGTGTGTATGTGTGTGGGGGGGGGGGGGGCAGTCAGGTGTTTGGGGTGTGGGGGGGGGGGGGCAGCCATGTGTTTGCCCCCCCCCCACCCTACCCCACTCCCATAGGGCTAATGTTAAAATCTTGCTTATCTGGGAGGCCGAAGCGATCCTTGGGGACGGCCCCCAGTCACACCCCCCCCCCCCCCGTTTGCGACGCCCCTGGTCCAGTTTAAACAGGTCGTTACGAAATGAGTCTGACTGCTCGATGTGTAAAACCATTCTCAGACGCGCTTCTAGCAGGAATCTCTTGTATACTCAGCTCCTCAACGACACAATGACAGTGTTGCAGTCTGCGTAACCAACTCATCACGCGGGGCGCCACCCATGCATACATCACACGAACACCAAACGAGCATAGCTGTCCCCAGTCACACGATCCCTGCCAGGTGTCGGGGTTCCCAGTGTCGGGGTTCCCAGTGTCGGGGTTCCCAGTGTCGGGGTTCCCAGTGTCGGGGTTCCCAGTGTCGGGGTTCCCAGTGTCGGGGTTCCCAGTGCCCTGGACAGCGTCTGGGGTGTCCTCGACGGTTGGGTGTCTGTGTGTCTGTGTGTCTGTGTGTCTGTGTGTCTGTGTGTCTGCATGTCTGTGTGTCTGTGTGTATGTGTGTCTGTGTGGCTGTGTGTCTGTATGTCTGCATGTCTGTGTGTCTGTGTGTCTGTGTGTCTGTGTGTCTGTATGTATGTGTGTCTGTATGTCTGTATGTCTGTGTCTGTATGTATATGTGGCTGTGTGTATGTGTGTCTGTGTGTCTGTATGTCTGTATGTATGTATGTCTGTATGTTTGTGTGTATGTGTGTCTGTGTGTCTGTGTGTCTGTATGTCTGTATGTATGTGTGTATGTATGTCTGTGTCTGTATGTGTGTGTGTCTGTATGTATGTGTGTCTGTATATCTGTATGTATATGTGTCTGTATGTCTATGTGTCTGTATGTCTGTGTGTATGTGTGTATGTATGTCTGTATGTCTGTATGTCTGTGTGTCTGCATGTATGTGTGTATGTGTGTCTGTATGTCTGTATGTCTGTATGTCTGTATGTCTGTATGTCTGTATGTCTGTATGTCTGTATGTCTGTATGTCTGTATGTCTGTATGTCTGTATGTATGTATGTCAGTATGTCTGTATGTCTGTATGTCTGTATGTATGTATGTCTGTATGTCTTCATGTCTGTATGTCTGTGTGTCTGTGTGTCTGTGTGTATGTGTGTATGTATGTATGTGTGTCTGTTTGTATGTATGTCTGTATGTCTGTATGTCTGTATGTCTGTATGTCTGTATGTCTGTATGTCTGTATGTCTGTATGTCTGTATGTCTGTATGTATGTATGTCTGTATGTCTGTATGTCTGTATGTCTGTATCTATGTATGTCTGTATGTCTGTGTGTCTGTGTGTCTGTGTGTCTGTGTGTCTGTGTGTCTGTGTGTCTGTGTGTCTGTATATCTGTATGTATGTGTGTCTGTATGTCTATGTGTCTGTATGTCTGTGTGAATGCATGTCTGTGTGTCTGTATGTATGTATGTATGTATGTCTGTATGTATGTATGTATGTATGTCTGTATGTCTGTATGTCTGTATGTCTGTATGTCTGTATGTCTGTATGTCTGTATGTCTGTATGTATGTATGTCTGTATGTCTGTATGTCTGTATGTCCGTATGTATGTGAGTCTGTATGCCTGTGTGTCTGTGTGTATGTGTGTCGTATGTGTGTCTGTGTGTCTGTGTGTATGTGTGTCTGTGTGTCTCTGTGTCTCTGTATCTGTGTCTGTGTGTCTGTATGTCTGTATGTCTGTGTGTCTGTATGTCTGTATGTCTGTATGTCTGTATGTCTGTATGTCTGTTTGTATGTATGTCTGTGTGTATGTGTGTATTTGTGTCTGTATGTCTGTATGTCTGTATGTATGTATGTATGTATGTCTGTATGTATGTATGTATGTATGTATGTATGTATGTGTGTCTGTGTGTATGTGTGTCTGTATGTCTGTGTGTCTGTATGTCTGTATGTCTGTATGTCTGTATGTCTGTATGGCTGTATGTCTGTATGTCTGTGTGTCTGTGTGCCTGTGTGTCTGTATGTCTGTATGTATGTATGTCTGTATGTCTGTATGTCTGTATGTCTGTGTGTCTGTATGTCTGTATGTCTGTATGTCTGTATGTCTGTATGTCTGTATGTCTGTATGTATGTATGTCTGTATGTCTGTATGTCTGTATGTCTGTACGTCTGTATGTCTGTATGTATGTATGTATGTATGTCTGTATGTCTGTATGTCTGTATGTCTGTATGTCTGTGTGTCTGTATGTCTGTATGTCTGTATGTCTGTATGTCTGTATGTCTGTATGTCTGTATGTCTGTAGTTCTGTATGTCTGTATGTCTGTATGTCTGTATGTATGTGTGTCTGTATGTCTGTATGTATGTGTGTCTGTGTGTATGTATGTCTGTATGTCTGTGTGTCTGTATGTCTGTATGTCTGTATGTCTGTATGTATGTATGTATGTATGTCTGTGTGTCTGTGTGTCTGTATGTCTGTATGTATGTGTGTCTGTATGTCTGTATATCTGTATGTCTGTATGGCTGTATGTATGTATGTCTGTATGTCTGTATGTCTGTATGTCTGTATGTCTGTATGTCTGTATGTCTGTATGTCTGTATGTCTACATGTCTGTATGTCTGTATGCCTGTATGTCTGTGTGTCTGTGTGTCTGTGTGTCTGTGTGTCTGTATGTATGTATGTCTGTATGTCTATATGTCTGTATGTCTGTGTGTATGTGTGTATGTATGTCTGTATGTCTGTATGTCTGTGTGTCTGCATGTCTGTATGTCTGTATGTCTGTATGTCCGTATGTCTGTGTGTATGTGTGTCTGTATGTATATGTGTATGTATGTCTGTATGTCTGTATGTCTTTATGTCCGTATGTCTGTGTGTATGTGTGTCTGTATGTATGTATGTCTGTATGTCTGTATGTCCGTATGTATGTGTGTCTGTATGTCTGTGTGTCTGTGTGTATGTATGTCTGTATGTCTGTATGTATGTGTGTCTGCATGTCTGTATGTCTGTATGTCTGTATGTCCGTATGTCTGTATGTCTGTGTGTCTGTATGTATGTATGTCTGTATGTCTGTGTGTCTGTATGTCTGTGTGTCTGTGTGTCTGTATGTATGTATGTCTGTGTGGCTGCGTGTGCCTCTCACCTGGCCCTCTTCTCCGTCGCGCCGCCGCCACTCCTGGTATCCGCCGACCGCTGGCTGCCCTGAGGCATCTCACTGGCGTACAGCGGCGACATCTCCCCGCTCTTATCGGTAGCGCCCGTCATACCCGCGCCAGCCGCGCCGCTATGGGGGGCACGTCACATCCGTCAGTGTCCGTCTGAGGAGGCAGGGGTCGCCTGGGGCTGAGACACACACCTCAGATGGCCCAGATACCCCGACACCAGTCTCCAGGTCTGACACAGTCCCCTGCTCACAAGAGACATCGCGGCCATGTCTCGAGCGCTGCCCGCCGCCGTCCACCCCCTCGCGTGATCGGCTGCCGTACGATCCGCTCAGCACAGCACGGACGGCAAGCCGGGCGGCCCTCGGGCCCTCGGCGCCTCCCCGGCGACCGATCCATCGAGCCAGCTGTCCCGGCCGGGCGTCTCGGCTCGGCTCGGCTTGGCTCGGGCCGGCCACGGCAGCCCGGCCGAAGCCGAGTCGTGCTGCGCACAGTGGCAGAAACAGAGCCACACAAACGCACATGCCAGCTGGTCGATGTCGGACAGCGGGCAATAGCCCCTGCCGTGGATACACTTACATTTTCTGGCATTTATATAATTAGAGCATTTGGAGTGGAACGTTTGAACTAGGCTGTTTAGACTGAATACTTGGAATAAGGGCTTGGAATTAAATGCTGAGACAGAATACTGGAATCCCTAGAAGTAGATTTGGAAGCAGTGGCAAAGTCCGTCGAAGCAGCTTAGCGTAGCTTCCCAAGCCCTACACTGGGAAACTCACGCGTCTGAAACCCCGCTCCTTGGTGATAATAACTAAGAGGATTAATTCTGGTGACGTCAGTACGCACAAAATTAGACTGACGATGATCTACTAAGACGTCAGGCCACACAACATCGGGACACGGTTATAAACACTATCATAGACATAGACATAGACATAGATATAGACATATATTGAGACCATCCACAATAAACTTGTGGCTCTTACGGCCTCTCGTCAAAAAGATAAAACATACGAGGAGGGTGGTCCAAAACATGCTCACAAACAGACACACACGCACACATTCCATACATGCCTGTCGTATAGGATATAAGAAGACAAGCTCAACGCCGACAGAACAGGTTCTCAGCCCAGGTCCCGGCACAGGTGGCGCCTGAGGTGTCTGCTGAACACGGGTACCGGGAGCCGTGTCAAGTCCGGTGGTAGCTGGTTGTACTGCTGCGGCGCACGGCTAAGGAAGCGCCGGCGGCCCATCTCCGTTCGGGACCTGGGCACATACAGACTACCGTCCTGCCTAGTGTGACGGTCACGGGTGTCCGACACGCGGACGAGGCCGCTGGCCAGCGCCTCCGGCTCGCCCAGGCGGCGTGCCTTATGTACCAGGCACAGTGTGTGGTACTGTACCAGGTCGCCAGCACTGAGCCAACCGAGTTTCTCTAACAGATCCGATACATGATCAAATTTTTTTGCGGCCGAAAATAACTTTTGCTGCATAGTTAATAATTTTTTGGATCCGGGATAAGTTTGTCTGTGTACCATTGCCGTACACTGATATACAGTAACGGATCTGTGAGAGAACCAAGGCGCTGACCAGTTCGGAGACAACAGAGAGTGGCAGGTAGCTCCTAAGATGTGATAGACCGATGAGAGTGTCAACGCAGTGCCTAGTGACTGCAGATACGTGGTTGTCCCAGCTGAGAGTGCGATCAAAGAGTAAACCAAGGTTTTTTGCTTCCGAAACGGGGATGAGATCATGATCGCGAAATTTCACCGTGAAGCTGGGGACTTGTCGTAAATTTTGAGCACTTCCCAAAAGCATCAGCTGAGTCTTCCCGGCGTTTACTTTCAGTCCGCTGGCGCGGAACCAAACATCAAGAGAGGCCAAGGTACGCTCCATTCACTTGTTTATCAGGCACACTCACACAGGCACAGCACACTCACTTGTTTTACACCCCTAAAGTCGATAGCTTTAAATGTGTTATGAAAGGAGATCGCTGGTGGATGGTCCAGAGCGGCTTAAACATGTTGGTTTTTGCCATAGTCAGGTCCCTGCATATTGACAAACTATTAAAAACTCACCAGGTTCCGCTTACTCACGCATTAGAAACTGCTTTAAAAGCAAACTTTCTTTTGTAAAAGTTGCCTCATCACCTGCCTAATGCTGTAGTACGCGATAGCCAAAGGGCGCAAGATTTCAGCGACCGTCATTTGGTCTCCGAGCCTCCAATCCAGCCCATCTCGGAGATAGAACTGGCCATTGATTTCCGCTACAGACCCTCTCGTTCTGTAGGTCGGCGAACCGTCGTTTATCAAAGCTGCAGTGTCGGTGTTGGAAAGCCAATATCCCGTAACCCTCTGTCGATACGTGCTATCAGAAAGGCCATCATTCTTCCACATCCCAATATAGCGCGGCTCTGTCGGTTATGGTGGATATTTATCTAAGATGGGAAAATAGATGTTATAATTTTGCTTTTAAAAAAAACAACAACAAAAGATCACCAAGACATATTGTTACAATGAATCAAATCGATTGGATTGGAAGGAAACAATCCAATTGGGTGGTTCTACTAAGATGTCCTCCGACAGGCAATCCCTCTGGAAGAGTAGAACGGACAACGCTTTTAGCCATATTTCATTACTTCGCATTCACGAGTAAATTGGACCGATCCTACCGATGTGAAGTGCCCCGGTGACGTCCACAGACGCTACATGAGCCGAGCGCAGCTAAGTGCCCTGCTGCCAATCCTACCGATGTGAAGTGCCCCGGTGACGTCACAGACGCTACATGAGCCGAGCGCAGCTAAGTGCCCTGCTGCCAATCCTACCGATGTGAAGTGCCCCGGTGACGTCCACAGACGCTACATGAGCCGAGCGCAGCTAAGCGACCTGCTGCCAATCCTACCGATGTGAAGTGCCCCGGTGACGTCCACAGACGCTACATGAGCCGAGCGCAGCTAAGTGCCCTGCTGCCAATCCTACCGATGTGAAGTGCCCCGGTGACGTCACAGACGCTACATGAGCCGAGCGCAGCTAAGCGACCTGCTGCCAATCCTACCGATGTGAAGTGCCCCGGTGACGTCCACAGACGCTACATGAGCCGAGCGCAGCTAAGTGCCCTGCTGCCAATCCTACCGATGTGAAGTGCCCCGGTGACGTCCACAGACGCTACATGAGCCGAGCGCAGCTAAGTGACCTGCTGCCAATCCTACCGATGTGAAGTGCCCCGGTGACGTCCACAGACGCTACATGAGCCGAGCGCAGCTAAGTGCCCTGCTGCCAATCCTACCGATGTGAAGTGCCCCGGTGACGTCCACAGACGCTACATGAGCCGAGCGCAGCTAAGTGACCTGCTGCCAACGGAGAGCCAGCAGCGCCGGCAGAGCTGAGGAAATGAGCTGCATAGGAATACGACTGACGGCCAGCAGTTTTCGAGTCCCGGCACCACCTCCCGGGGCTGTGGTATCGATCCGAGGTGGGCTCGGGTGCCGCGCTCTCAGCCTGAGTAACCCGGCACCGAGGTCTCACTCACCACGTCAGTTGACTGTCTGATCACTACACCAGCCGACAGGTCATGTTATCTGACATTCTGACAACATCTGCTGACTGTCTGACCACATCAGCTGACCACATCAGCTGACTGTCTGATCACTACACCAGCCGACAGGTCATGTTATCTGAACTACACCAGCCGACAGGTCATGTCATCTGACATTATGACAACATCTGCTCACTGTCTGACCACATCAGTTGACTGTCTGATAACTACACCAGCCGACAGGTCATGTTATCTGACATTCTGACAACATCAGCTGACTGTCTGACCACATCAGCTGACTGCCTGATCACTACACCAGCCGACAGGTCATGTTATCTGGCATTATGACAACATCTGCTGACTGTCTGACCACATCAGCTGACTGCCTGATCACTACACCAGCCGACAGGTCATGTTATCTGGCATTCTGACAACATCTGCTGACTGTCTGACCACATCAGCTGACTGTCTGATCACTACACCAGCCGACAGGTCATGTTATCTGACATTCCGACCACATCTGCCCACTGTCTGACCACATCAGCTGACCACATCAGCTGACTGTCTGATCACTACACCAGCCGACAGGTCATGTTATCTGACATTCTGACAACATCTGCCCACTGTCTGACCACATCAGCTGACCACATCAGCTGACTGTCTGATCACTACACCAGCCGACAGGTCATGTTATCTGACATTCTGACAACATCTGCTCACTGTCTGACCACATCAGCTGACCACGTCAGCTGACTGTCTGATCACTACACCAGCCGACAGGTCATGTTATCTGACATTCTGACAACATCTGCCCACTGTCTGACCACATCAGCTGACCACATCAGCTGACTGTCTGATCACTACACCAGCCGACAGGTCATGTTATCTGACATTCTGACAACATCTGCTCACTGTCTGACCACATCAGCTGACCACGTCAGCTGACTGTCTGATCACTACACCAGCCGACAGGTCATGTTATCTGACATTCTGACAACATCAGCTGACTGTCTGACCACATCAGCTGACTGTATGATCACTACACCAGCCGACAGGTCATGTTATCTGACATTCTGACAACATCAGCTGACTGTCTGACCACATCAGCTGACCACATCAGCTGACTGTCTGATCACTACACCAGCCGACAGGTCATGTTATCTGACATTCTGACAACATCTGCTGACTGTCTGACCACATCAGCTGACCACGTCAGCTGACTGTCTGATAACTACACCAGCCGACAGGTCATGTTATCTGACATTCTGACAACATCAGCTCACTGTCTGACCACATCAGCTGACCACATCAGCTGACTGTCTGATAACTACACCAGCCGACAGGTCATGTTATCTGACATTCTGACAACATCAGCTCACTGTCTGACCACATCAGCTGACCACATCAGCTGACTGTCTGATCACTACACCAGCCGACAGGTCATGTTATCTGACATTCTGACAACATCAGCTCACTGTATGACCACATCAGCTGACTGTCTGATCACTGCACCAGCCGACAGGTCATGCTATCTGACATTCTGACAACATCAGCTGACTGTCTGACCACATCAGCTGACCACATCAGCTGACTGTCTGATCACTACACCAGCCGACAGGTCATGTTATCTGACATTCTGACAACATCAGCTGACTGTCTGACCACATCAGCTGACCACATCAGCTGACTGTCTGATCACTACACCAGCCGACAGGTCATGTTATCTGACATTCTGATAACATCTGCTGACTGTCTGACCACATCAGCTGACCACATCAGCTGACTGTCTGATCACTACACCAGCCGACAGGTCATGTTATCTGGCATTCTGACAACATCTGCTCACTGTCTGACCACATCAGCTGACTGTCTGATCACTACACCAGCCGACAGGTCATGTTATCTGACATTCTGATAACATCTGCTGACTGTCTGACCACGTCAGCTGACTGTCTGATCACTACACCAGCCGACAGGTCATGTTATCTGACATTCTGACAACATCAGCTGACTGTCTGACCACATCAGCTGACTGTATGATCACTACACCAGCCGACAGGTCATGTTATCTGACATTATAACAACATCTGCTCACTGTCTGACCACATCAGCTGACTGTCTGATCACTACACCAGCCGACAGGTCATGTTATCTGACATTCTGATAACATCTGCTGACTGTCTGACCACGTCAGCTGACTGTCTGATCACTACACCAGCCGACAGGTCATGTTATCTGACATTCTGACAACATCAGCTGACTGTCTGACCACATCAGCTGACTGTATGATCACTACACCAGCCGACAAGTCATGTTATCTGACATTCTGACAACATCAGCTGACTGTCTGACCACATCAGCTGACCACATCAGCTGACTGTTTGATCACTACACCAGCCGACAGGTCATGTTATCTGACATTCTGACAACATCAGCTGACTGTCTGACCACATCAGCTGACCACATCAGCTGACTGTTTGATCACTACACCAGCCGACAGGTCATGTTATCTGACATTCTGATAACATCTGCTGACTGTCTGACCACATCAGCTGACTGTATGATCACTACACCAGCCGACAGGTCATGTTATCTGACATTCTGACAACATCAGCTGACTGTCTGACCACATCAGCTGACCACATCAGCTGACTGTTTGATCACTACACCAGCCGACAGGTCATGTTATCTGACATTCTGACAACATCAGCTGACTGTCTGACCACATCAGCTGACCACATCAGCTGACTGTTTGATCACTACACCAGCCGACAGGTCATGTTATCTGACATTCTGATAACATCTGCTGACTGTCTGACCACGTCAGCTGACTGTCTGATCACTGCACCAGCCGACAGGTCATGTTATCTGACATTCTGACAACATCAGCTGACTGTCTGACCACATCAGCTGACTGTCTGATCACTACACCAGCCGACAGGTCATGTTATCTGACATTATGACAACATCTGCTCACTGTCTGACCACATCAGCTGACTGTCTGATCACTACACCAGCCGCCAGGTCATGTTATCTGACATTCTGATAACATCTGCTGACTGTCTGACCACGTCAGCTGACTGTCTGATCACTACACCAGCCGACAGGTCATGTTATCTGACATTCTGACAACATCAGCTGACTGTCTGACCACATCAGCTGACTGTATGATCACTACACCAGCCGACAGGTCATGTTATCTGACATTCTGACAACATCAGCTGACTGTCTGACCACATCAGCTGACCACATCAGCTGACTGTGTGATCACTACACCAGCCGACAGGTCATGTTATCTGGCATTCTGACAACATCTCCCCACTGTCTGACCACGTCAGCTGACTGTCTGATCACTACACCAGCCGACAGGTCATGTTATATGACATTCTGACAACATCAGCTCACTGTCTGACCACATCAGCTGACTGTCTGATCACTACACCAGCCGACAGGTCATGTTATCTGACATTATGACAACATCAGCTGACTGTCTGACCACATCAGCTGACCACACCAGCTAACTGTCTGATCACTACACCAGCCGACAGGTCATGTTATCTGACATTCTGACAACATCAGCTGACTGTCTGACCACATCAGCTGACTGTCTGATCACTACACCAGCCGACAGGTCATGTTATCTGACATTCTGATAACATCTGCCCACTGTCTGACCACATCAGCTGACCACATCAGCTGACCACATCAGCTGACTGTCTGATCACTACACCAGCCGACAGGTCATGTTATCTGACATTCTGACAACATCAGCTCACTGTCTGACCACATCAGCTGACCACGTCAGCTGACTGTCTGATCACTACACCAGCCGACAGGTCATGTTATCTGACATTCTGACAACATCAGCTGACTGTCTGACCACATCAGCTGGCCACGTCAGCTGACTGTCTGATCACTACACCAGCCGACAGGTCATGTTATCTGACATTCTGACAACATCTGCTCACTGTCTGACCACGTCAGCTGACTGCCTGATCACTACACCAGCCGACAGGTCATGTTATCTGGCATTCTGACAACATCTCCCCACTGTCTGACCACATCAGCTGACCACACCAGCTGACTGTCTGATCACTACACCAGCCGACAGGTCATGTTATCTGACATTCTGACAACATCAGCTCACTGTCTGACCACATCAGCTGACCACATCAGCTGACTGTCTGATCACTACACCAGCCGACAGGTCATGTTATCTGACATTCTGACAACATCTGCTGACTGTCTGACCACGTCAGCTGACTGCCTGATCACTACACCAGCCGACAGGTCATGTTATCTGACATTCTGACAACATCAGCTCACTGTCTGACCACATCAGCTGACCACATCAGCTGACTGTCTGATCACTACACCAGCCGACAGGTCATGTTATCTGACATTCTGACAACATCAGCTCACTGTATGACCACATCAGCTGACTGTCTGATCACTACACCAGCCGACAGGTCATGTTATCTGACATTCTGACAACATCTGCTCACTGTCTGACCACATCAGCTGACCACATCAGCTGACCACATCAGCTGACTGTCTGATCACTACACCAGCCGACAGGTCATGTTATCTGACATTCTGACCACACCAGCTGACTGTCTGATCACGTCAGCTGACTGTCTGATCACTACACCAGCCGACAGGTCATGTTATCTGACATCCTGACAACATCTGCTGACTGTCTGACCACATCAGCTGACTGTCTGATCACTACACCAGCCGACAGGTCATGTTATCTGACATTCTGACAACATCTGCTGACTGTCTGACCACATCAGCTGACTGTCTGATCACTACACCAGCCGACAGGTCATGTTATCTGGCATTCTGACAATATCTGCTGACTGTCTGACCACATCAGCTGACTGTCTGATCACTACACCAGCCGACAGGTCATGTTATCTGACATTATGACAACATCTCCCCACTGTCTGACCACATCAGCTGACTGTCTGATCACTACACCAGCCGACAGGTCATGTTATCTGACATTCTGACAACATCTCCCCACTGTCTGACCACGTCAGCTGACTGTCTGATCACTACACCAGCCGACAGGTCATGTTATCTGACATTCTGACAACATCTCCCCACTGTCTGACCACATCAGCTGACTGTCTGATAACTACACCAGCCGACAGGTCATGTTATCTGACATTCTGGCCACACCAGCTGACTGTCTGATCACGTCAGCTGACTGTCTGATCACTACACCAGCCGACAGGTCATGTTATATGACATTCTGACAACATCTCCCCACTGTCTGACCACATCAGCTGACTGTCTGATAACTACACCAGCCGACAGGTCATGTTATCTGACATTCTGACCACACCAGCTGACTGTCTAATCACGTCAGCTGACTGTCTGATCACTACACCAGCCGACAGGTCATGTTATCTGACATTCTGACAACATCTGCTGACTGTCTGACCACATCAGTTGACTGTCTGATCACTACACCAGCCGACAGGTCATGTTATCTGGCATTCTGACAACATCTGCTCACTGTCTGACCACATCAGCTGACCACGTCAGCTGACTGTCTGATCACTACACCAGCCGACAGGTCATGTTATCTGACATTCTGACCACACCAGCTGACTGTCTGACCACATCAGCTGACCACATCAGCTGACTGTATGATCACTACACCAGCCGACAGGTCATGTTATCTGGCATTCTGACAACATCAGCTGACTGTCTGACCACGTCAGCTGACTCTCTGATCACTACACCAGCCGACAGGTCATGTTATCTGACATTCTGACAACATCAGCTGACTGTCTGACCACATCAGCTGACCACATCAGCTGACTGTCTGATCACTACACCAGCCGACAGGTCATGTTATCTGACATTATGACAACATCAGCTGACTGTCTGACCACATCAGCTCACCACGTCAGCTGACTGTCTGATCACTACACCAGCCGACAGGTCATGTTATCTGACATTCTGACAACATCTGCTCACTGTCTGACCACGTCAGCTGACTGCCTGATCACTACACCAGCCGACAGGTCATGTTATCTGACATTCTGACAACATCTGCCCACTGTCTGACCACATCAGCTGACCACATCAGCTGACTGTCTGATCACTACACCAGCCGACAGGTCATGTTATCTGACATTCTGACAACATCTGCCCACTGTCTGACCACATCAGCTGACCACATCAGCTGACTGTCTGATCACTACACCAGCCGACAGGTCATGTTATCTGACATTCTGACAACATCTGCCCACTGTCTGACCACATCAGCTGACCACATCAGCTGACTGTCTGATCACTACACCAGCCGACAGGTCATGTTATCTGACATTCTGACAACATCTGCTCACTGTCTGACCACGTCAGCTGACTGCCTGATCACTACACCAGCCGACAGGTCATGTTATCTGACATTCTGACAACATCTGCCCACTGTCTGACCACATCAGCTGACCACATCAGCTGACTGTCTGATCACTACACCAGCCGACAGGTCATGTTATCTGACATTCTGACAACATCAGCTCACTGTCTGACCACATCAGCTGACCACACCAGCTGACTGTCTGATCACTACACCAGCCGACAGGTCATGTTATCTGACATTCTGACAACATCAGCTCACTGTCTGACCACATCAGCTGACCACATCAGCTGACTGTCTGATCACTACACCAGCCGACAGGTCATGTTATCTGACATTCTGACAACATCTGCTGACTGTCTGACCACGTCAGCTGACTGCCTGATCACTACACCAGCCGACAGGTCATGTTATCTGACATTCTGACAACATCAGCTCACTGTCTGACCACATCAGCTGACCACATCAGCTGACTGTCTGATCACTACACCAGCCGACAGGTCATGTTATCTGACATTCTGACAACATCAGCTCACTGTATGACCACATCAGCTGACTGTCTGATCACTACACCAGCCGACAGGTCATGTTATCTGACATTCTGATAACATCTGCTGACTGTCTGACCACATCAGCTGACTGTCTGATCACTACACCAGCCGACAGGTCATGTTATCTGACATTATGACAACATCTGCTCACTGTCTGACCACGTCAGCTGACTGTCTGATCACTACACCAGCCGACAGGTCATGTTATCTGGCATTCTGACAACATCTGCTCACTGTCTGACCACATCAGCTGACCACATCAGCTGACTGTCTGATCACTACACCAGCCGACAGGTCATGTTATCTGGCATTCTGACAACATCAGCTCACTGTCTGACCACATCAGCTGACTGTCTGATAACTACACCAGCCGACAGGTCATGTTATCTGGCATTCTGACAACATCTCCCCACTGTCTGACCACATCAGCTGACCACGTCAGCTGACTGTCTGATCACTACACCAGCCGACAGGTCATGTTATCTGACATTCTGACAACATCTGCCCACTGTCTGATCACGTCAGTTGACTGTCTGATCACTACACCAGCCGACAGGTCATGTTATCTGACATTCTGACAACATCTGCTGACTGTCTGACCACATCAGCTGACCACATCAGCTAACTGTCTGATCACTACACCAGCCGACAGGTCATGTTATCTGGCATTCTGACAACATCTGCTCACTGTCTAACCACATCAGCTGACCACATCAGCTGACTGTCTGATCACTACACCAGCCGACAGGTCATGTTATCTGGCATTCTGACAACATCAGCTGACTGTCTGACCACGTCAGCTGACTGTCTGATCACTACACCAGCCGACAGATCATGTTATCTGACATTCTGACAACATCTGCTCACTGTCTGACCACGTCAGCTGACTGTCTGATCACTGCACCAGCCGACAGGTCATGTTATCTGACATTCTGACAACATCTGCTCACTGTCTGACCACATCAGCTGACCACATCAGCTGACTGTCTGATCACTACACCAGCCGACAGGTCATGTTATCTGACATTCTGACCACACCAGCTGACTGTCTGATCACGTCAGCTGACTGTCTGATCACTACACCAGCCGACAGGTCATGTTATCTGACATTCTGACAACATCTGCTGACTGTCTGACCACATCAGCTGACTGTCTGATCACTACACCAGCCGACAGGTCATGTTATCTGACATTCTGACAACATCTGCTGACTGTCTGACCACATCAGCTGACTGTCTGATCACTACACCAGCCGACAGGTCATGTTATCTGGCATTCTGACAATATCTGCTGACTGTCTGACCACATCAGCTGACTGTCTGATCACTACACCAGCCGACAGGTCATGTTATCTGACATTATGCCAACATCTCCCCACTGTCTGACCACATCAGCTGACTGTCTGATCACTACACCAGCCGACAGGTCATGTTATCTGACATTCTGACAACATCTCCCCACTGTCTGACCACGTCAGCTGACTGTCTGATCACTACACCAGCCGACAGGTCATGTTATCTGACATTCTGACAACATCTCCCCACTGTCTGACCACATCAGCTGACTGTCTGATAACTACACCAGCCGACAGGTCATGTTATCTGACATTCTGACCACACCAGCTGACTGTCTGATCACGTCAGCTGACTGTCTGATCACTACACCAGCCGACAGGTCATGTTATATGACATTCTGACAACATCTCCCCACTGTCTGACCACATCAGCTGACTGACTGATAACTACACCAGCCGACAGGTCATGTTATCTGACATTCTGACCACACCAGCTGACTGTCTGATCACGTCAGCTGACTGTCTGATCACTACACCAGCCGACAGGTCATGTTATCTGACATTCTGACAACATCTGCTGACTGTCTGACCACATCAGCTGACTGTCTGATCACTACACCAGCCGACAGGTCATGTTATCTGGCATTCTGACAACATCTGCTCACTGTCTGACCACATCAGCTGACCACGTCAGCTGACTGTCTGATCACTACACCAGCCGACAGGTCATGCTATCTGACATTCTGACCACACCAGCTGACTGTCTGACCACATCAGCTGACCACATCAGCTGACTGTATGATCACTACACCAGCCGACAGGTCATGTTATCTGGCATTCTGACAACATCAGCTGACTGTCTGACCACGTCAGCTGACTGTCTGATCACTACACCAGCCGACAGGTCATGTTATCTGACATTCTGACAACATCAGCTGACTGTCTGACCACGTCAACTGACTGTCTGATCACTACACCAGCCGACAGGTCATGTTATCTGACATTCTGACCACACCAGCTGACTGTCTGACCACATCAGCTGACTGTCTGATCACTACACCAGCCGACAGGTCATGTTATCTGACATTCTGACCACACCAGCTGACTGTCTGACCACATCAGCTGACCACACCAGCTAACTGTCTGATCACTACACCAGCCGACAGGTCATGTTATCTGACATTCTGACAACATCTGCTGACTGTCTGACCACATCAGCTGACTGTCTGATCACTACACCAGCCGACAGGTCATGTTATCTGACATTCTGACAACATCTCCCCACTGTCTGACCACGTCAGCTGACTGCCTGATCACTACACCAGCCGACAGGTCATGTTATCTGACATTCTGACAACATCAGCTGACTGTCTGACCACATCAGCTGACCACGTCAGCTGACTGTATGATCACTACACCAGCCGACAGGTCATGTTATCTGACATTCTGACAACATCTCCCCACTGTCTGACCACGTCAGCTGACTGCCTGATCACTACACCAGCCGACAGGTCATGTTATCTGGCATTCTGACAACATCTGCCCACTGTCTGACCACATCAGCTGACTGCCTGATCACTACACCAGCCGACAGGTCATGTTATCTGACATTCTGACAACATCAGCTGACTGTCTGACCACATCAGCTGACTGTCTGATCACTACACCAGCCGACAGGTCATGTTATCTGACATTCTGACAACATCAGCTGACTGTCTGACCACATCAGCTGACCACACCAGCTAACTGTCTGATCACTACACCAGCCGACAGGTCATGTTATCTGACATTCTGACAACATCAGCTGACTGTCTGACCACATCAGCTGACCACACCAGCTAACTGTCTGATCACTACACCAGCCGACAGGTCATGTTATCTGACATTCTGACAACATCTGCTGACTGTCTGACCACATCAGCTGACCACACCAGCTAACTGTCTGATCACTACACCAGCCGACAGGTCATGTTATCTGACATTCTGACAACATCTGCTGACTGTCTGACCACATCAGCTGACTGTCTGATCACTACACCAGCCGACAGGTCATGTTATCTGACATTCTGACAACATCTGCTGACTGTCTGACCACATCAGCTGACTGTATGATCACTACACCAGCCGACAGGTCATGTTATCTGACATTCTGACAACATCTGCTGACTGTCTGACCACATCAGCTGACTGTATGATCACTACACCAGCCGACAGGTCATGTTATCTGACATTCTGACAACATCTGCTGACTGTCTGACCACATCAGCTGACTGTCTGATCACTACACCAGCCGACAGGTCATGTTATCTGACATTCTGACAACATCAGCTGACGGTCTGACCACATCAGCTGACCACATCAGCTGACTGTCTGATCACTACACCAGCCGACAGGTCATGTTATCTGACATTATGACAACATCAGCTGACTGTCTGACCACATCAGCTGACTGTCTGATCACTACACCAGCCGACAGGTCATGTTATCTGGCATTCTGACAACATCTGCTGACTGTCTGACCACATCAGCTGACCACGTCAGCTGACTGTCTGATCACTACACCAGCCGACAGGTCATGTTATCTGGCATTCTGACAACATCTGCCCACTGTCTGACCACATCAGCTGACTGTCTGATCACTACACCAGCCGACAGGTCATGTTATCTGACATTCTGACAACATCTGCTGACTGTCTGACCACATCAGCTGACCACATCAGCTGACTGTATGATCACTACACCAGCCGACAGGTCATGTTATCTGACATTCTGACATCAGCTCACTGTCTGATCACATCAGCTGACTGTCTGATCACTACACCAGCCGACAGGTCATGTTATCTGACATTCTGACAACATCTGCTGACTGTCTGACCACATCAGCTGACTGTCTGATCACTACACCAGCCGACAGGTCATGTTATCTGACATTCTGACAACATCTGCTGACTGTCTGACCACATCAGCTGACCACATCAGCTGACTGTCTGATCACTACACCAGCCGACAGGTCATGTTATCTGACATTATGACAACATCTGCTCACTGTCTGACCACATCAGCTGACCACGTCAGCTGACCACGTCTGATCACTACACCAGCCGACAGGTCATGTTATCTGGCATTCTGACAATATCTGCTGACTGTCTGACCACATCAGCTGACTGTCTGATCACTACACCAGCCGACAGGTCATGTTATCTGACATTCTGACAACATCTCCCCACTGTCTGACCACATCAGCTGACTGTCTGATCACTACACCAGCCGACATGTCATGTTATCTGACATTCTGACAACATCTGCTGACTGTCTGACCACGTCAGCTGACTGTATGATCACTACACCAGCCGACAGGTCATGTTATCTGACATTCTGATAACATCTGCGGACTGTCTGACCACATCAGCTGACCACATCAGCTGACTGTCTGATCACTACACCAGCCGGCAGGTCATGTTATCTGGCATTCTGACAATATCTGCTGACTGTCTGACCACATCAGCTGACTGTCTGATAACTACACCAGCCGACAGGTCATGTTATCTGACATTCTGACAACATCTGCCCACTGTCTGACCACGTCAGCTGACTGTCTGATCACTACACCAGCCGACAGGTCATGTTATCTGACATTCTGACAACATCAGCTCACTGTATGACCACATTAGCTGACCACGTCAGCTGACCACGTCTGCTGACCACATCAGCTGACCATCTCACCATGTCAGCTGTATGCTTCAACCACATCAGCTGACTGTCTGACCACATCAGCTGACTGTCTGACCACATCAGCTGACTGTCTGTCTGTCTGACTCTGACCACATCAACTGTCTGAACACAGCAGCTGGTGATATTGACCACTCTGACCATCCTCTGACCGCGGGCAGTGGCGGCGGATAAGGGGGCATAAGGGGGGGGACATATGATTTTGCCCCCCCCCCCCCTATAAATTTGTATGAGGGGCCCTCCAAGATGTTGGTCGATTTGTTTAGTTTTGACCTAAACAATGACCCAGGGCCCGATGCAAGGGCGGATCCAGGGGGCGAACGGGCCATGCCCCCCCCCCCCCCCCCTCCCCCCCCCCCCCCCCCCCAGCCTGTTAAAGGGGGGCCAAACTATGTCCCCCCCCCCAGACGTGAAGTCTAACACATGCTATATATGCATTTTTAGAACGGTACTGGGCATCCCAAAATTGCAGCAGTCAAAATCCAGCTAGCCACAATCAAAAACTGTAAAATTTCGCACCGCTTCGCGGCATGACACAAGTTTCGCAATTGCATATACAAATTTGGACAATTAATTATATTTAGTGTCTTGCAGAGGCTCTTCTTGGTGGTAATTGCTGGCCCCAGGGAGAAATCTCTTCATAACATATTAACTTTAAAGCGGGCTACATGTTTAGCTAGTCTGCCCAGTTCCGAAAAAGGCGACGCGAACGCAAAGACGCGGACCTCGACAACCGGGAGCTGTTCCAGCGGTGCCCAACTTGCTGGACCGAAGAGCTAATAGTGGGGACCAGGCCAGGACTATCTCCCCAAGCCATCTCCCCCAGGCTCCTTCAGATCCACAGGGACCATTTATGCGCGGAAATGTCGGTCTGCCTCTTGCTACTTTGAAACAATTTGCACTGTTACCAGGAGTGTTACAGTTTGGTACGCAGGTATGTATACAGACTACAGTTATTATTATCAATGTACTATTGAGCGCAGACTGCCACCGGTCATCGTGATTTACTATCCGAGGCTAATGTATATGAAAAACTACCTTCATTTCAACATTTTTCATCATACCAAGATGTGCAACCAGGAAAAGGTGTTACCTCTGAGGCTTGGCTCCACTCACGGTCTGGTTCCAGTATTAAAATTGCGTTTTCCACGACCTAAAAATAAAATGTTCACGCCGCTTCGCGGCGTCACATCAGTGACCATCTTCATAACGAAGAAATCGTCATCGTCTTCGTTTCGTCGTAACGCTGAATTGAATGAATAATATTTTTAGCTTCTTATCCTCTACAAGGCTAAGAAGCTAAAAATGTCTATGTTTCTGGGTTTTATCAGGCAAACCCGAAAAAAAATCACGCCGCTTCGCGGCACTAAATAACAAGTACCTACTATAACATGCAAATCCACATTAAAAATGCTGCAAAGACTTAAATACTCGCATAACAAATTGGGGTACATTTTGTTCGTCATTTCAGCCGACCCCTCCACTAAAAAATTTATCGGCGACGCTCCTGGGTACAGCTGACAATTGACATAGTTTTGCTCAGTGTAAGGCAATGTCGGAACAATACAAACTACAAACTGACATCTTTCCTTTTCGATATCCCAAAAGGTCAAAACCCTAAACAAAACAAAACAAAAAAATCGAAATCATGTGGTTGCAAAATAAAGTGGCCCAAATCCGGGAAGAAATTCGAAATTGGGGGTAGGTAAGGTCTGCTAAAAACGCCCCCCCCCCCCCAACGGCCGGCTGGATCCGCCCTTGGCCCGATGTGCCCCCAGCCAGCCTGAGGGTCCCTCTAAGGCCCACAGAAGGCCCTGAGTTGGCCTGAGGGGCCCTCGGAAGGCCTGAGGGGCCCTCGGAAGGCCTGAGACTTCAACATGGGCCAGTCGGACGTTTTTGCGACCATTTAGGGGCTCTGCAAAATATAGTGGCCTAAATCCGAGGAGATACCATTTCGCGCCCCCCCAAAAAACATTAGGAGCCCTTTGGCCGAGGGGAACCCCTGGGTTTATTTGTCCCCCATCTGAAAATACGATCCGCTGCCACTGCCGGGGGTAGTAGCGGCTGTCGACTGTTAGTTAATAACTAGACACCTAGTGACAAAATGCCCCTTGCCTGAGGTCTGCATTACTTATGACTAATGGCCGGTTCTATCAAGCAACATCACACAATCAGGAACACTCACAAATCCCTCAGAGAATCACACTTATCAAGTGGCCGGCGGGTTCTACCTCCTCTTGTGATGTACTTACTCGTCGGATATTGATATCAGTGATTCCATCGCCGAAAGCAATACGGCCGATGGATAGCGGAGAGCAATTACTTATGGTGTGACAGCCGACAGATCCACAGATCCCCTGAGGTTACTACGAGACGGACCTCAGCGGAGGAAGCTGAATTATTTCACGAAACTAGCAGCCACCTCAGCCATCGATAAATCTGACAGCTCTCCAGTCCAGTAAAAATAATAGGCAAGGATATTAGTTGATAGTTGAGTTAGATATTATATAATAGTTGCAGCAGATATTGTACAATGAGATGCAAAGCAATGAACCGATCCCTACATGTCCAACACAAGAACGTCATCAGAACACTATCTAGAACATCAAGTGGTATACAAGCGAAAATGCATAGGACTGAGAGATTAGTAACCAACAAAACTCACAGGAAACACCACCCACCACCTAACGATCGCTTCAAGGACAGCAATGACAGACCTTCCATTATTACCTCCATAATCGGCACTAGTCTAGCCAAATACAGCCCCCTCTGTAGTCAGTCTCCAGCCTGACCCCGTCTGGTGCACTCACTGTAGGCTGCCGCTGTGGCCCCCCTGCTGCGCTGGGGCTGCGCTGGGGCGGTCCGGTGCGCAGGGCGGAGCGGGCTCCAGTGCCCTGGGCACGGCGAGGCGGCGGCGATGACAGTGCGGCAGCGGCGGCGGGAACCGGCGGCACTCTGGGATCGATACGACACCCATGCCGGCCGGCCGGTAGACCGGCCGGTCGGCGTATCGATCCCGACTACGCGCCGCCGCCGCACCGCCGCCGCACCGCCGCGCCACGCCGGGAAGGCAGGCACACCGACCCACCCCGACCAGCCCCGAACCAGCCCCGACCAGGTCCGAACCAGGTCCGTACCAGCCCCGAACCAGCCCCGAACCGCAGCCACAGTAGTGGCCGGGAGACGGCAGGGCAGACAGAGCGGCCCGAAATCCGAGACTAGGACAGCAGTCAGAGCCGCGGCTGCCTCCGAGTCAGAGCCGCGGCTGCCTCCGAGTCAGAGCCGCGGCTGCCTCCGAGTCAGAGCCGCGGCTGCCTCCGAGGTCAGAGCCGCGGCTGCCTCCTGCTCCAGCCCATAAAAGTTTGCAGGGATGGTGTTCGACGAGTGATAGATGTGCCGTACGGTTCGGGAGTTCTTATTCCAACCCATAGATAGCTATCTCTGAAATATAACGCCTGGTGCATGCTGTGCCGCATATCTCAGTAGTTCCTATTCTAGCCGACAGATGTCTCACAAGCATAACGCCTGATCCATGCTGTGCCGCATAGCTCGGTAGTTCCTGTTTTAGCCGACAGATGTCTCACAAGCGTAACGCCTGATCCATGCTGTGCCGCATAGCTCAGTAGTTCCTGTTTTAGCCGACAGATGTCTCACAAGCGTAACGCCTGATCCATGCTGTGCCGCATAGCTCGGTAGTTCCTGTTTTAGCCGACAGATGTCTCACAAGCATAACGCCTGATCCATGTTGTGTCGCATAGCTCGGTAGTTTCTCAGCGTTCGATTTTGTAAAACGATTGGGGGAGGGGGGGGGGGGGGGGGGGGGGGGGGGGGGGGGGGGGGGGGGGGGGGACAGGGACGGATCCAATGGAGCCTATTAGCGTCATGGCTTTACATATTTTAAAGAAATTCTAGGCAACTTGTACAAAGGAGAGTATTTTGTAATCAATTCATAATGCATCAACACGAAATGTCATGAGTTTTGGACTTCTGTCAGACCTCAAACCAACGTTTTGGACTGGTCTGCATCCTCCAAAGGGCCCGAGGCCTTACTTGGAACCCTTACTTAGTAAAACGGCAATGTTAACCTGACCAAGGGCTCCGCCACAGGTTTGAAGTTGGGGGGGGGGGGGGGGGGGGACGTGAGTTCATGAGCTAAACGAGATTTAGGGCTGAGTACATGATTATGGGATATGGTAGGAAACCGGGCTCTACGCCTGACCGGGCCCCTGATACACGCCTTTGCCAGCACTGGGCCCCTGCCTCGATAGGGCCTGACCAAGACTGGGCCCCTACCAGGAACGGGCCCGTGTCACCAGAACGTGCCCGTATCAAGAATTTGTAAGCACCAGCAACGGGACCGTATATAAACAAAAATGCAAGGAGCGGGCTCTGTTAAGTGACCGGGTCCCTCGTCCTGACCGGGCCCCGTATAACGCCTTTGCCAGAACCGGGCCCCTGCCTCGATCGGGCCTGACCAAGACCGGGCCCTCTACCAGAAACGGGCCCGTATCAAGAATATGCAAGGACTGGGCCTTGTCGTGACCGGACCCTAGTCCTGACCGGGCCCCATATCACGCCTCTGCCAGCACCGGACCCTGCCTCGTTCGGGCCCTTACCAGGAACGGGCCCGCATCAGGAATATGCAAGGACCGGGCCCTCGTCCTGTCCAGGCCCCATATCACGCCTTTGTCAGCACCGGGCCCCTGCCTCGATCAGGCCTGACCAAGACCGGGCCCCTGCCAGGTATGGACCAGAATACGGGTCCCTTTGATGCGTGTCTCTCAGAAAAATCGAGGGGGTCAGCTGGCCCTTTTGACCCCCTGCGTGCGCCACTACCAACTTGCCTCGGGATACTCCCGCTATTTGTTGTGTCAGTGGTACCTAGAGACAACGAGCGTCGCCACCGGGGGGGGGGGGGCGCCACCCCCCCCCCCCCCCCCGGATCGTTTCGGCCGGAGTCCACCCCCCCCCCCCCCCCCCCAGATTCGCAGGACAGCCCAATGGGGCTGACCCAAAACCCATGGCTGCCCCCGCCCACCCTCCCCCTCCTCAAAATTGTGTGGGCGACGCCACTGCCTAGAAAGGTGACTTATTGGCTAAGTTAGCGTACTTTCCGCTTCTAAAAAAGCTGAGAGACTTATGCATGCGCATTACTACTAAGTTGCAGTGGCATGGCTGTTAATTAACCACAGCCCACACAGACATGTAGCCAGGATTTCGTCCGAGGGGGGTGCCTCGAAAGGGCCCTCTTCCCGAGCGTTGAAAGGGCCCCCTTACCAAGCGTTGAAAGGGCCAAACAAAACGGATGAAAAGGCACGTTACAAGGACGGAGAATGCAGTATGGCAGGCAGGGGTGGTAAAGTGTTCTGTCCTTATGGATAACGTCGGGGACAAAATGCTCCTTCTCATGAAGTACTCGGGATCAAAATGCCAGCAATAATCATTACTATGTTATTTCTGTGAAAATTTACTAAGCGATCATGTCCTTAGAAATACTGATCGTCAAAACCACTTCAGATGTATTATTCACTTAATCACCAGTAAAAACGCCTTTTTGGGCGATGTCCGAGCGAACTTGCTCTGGTAAAGCTAAAACAGGTTTTAAATATGAAACGGTAAGGAAGCACACGTGGTAGTAACACAGTCATTTTAGTCCCCCAGAAAAATTGCCAGGCCACAAGGCATGCCAACATAAAAATTAGATTTGATTAAATTATTCATGATCTCCTTTCCAAATCCGCCAAAAGGGAGTACGTCCTGAGCGCTGCATGATTCAGCGTATAAGTCAATGCTTAGAATAATACAACCATTTTTATCAAGAATCATTTTAGCAAGGTATTTTGTTCATTTCGACGTTCACGTTTGCCAACTGCCACACGCTGTGGTACCACCTCTATCAGAACGCACTATACCAAACACAAAATTGATTTGATGGGACCTATCCAAAGGTGAAGACCCAATCTCAATCGGAGCAGTGGTTGCAAAGTTATTACCTTCCGAAAATCGTGTGTATGGCCAGGTCAGGCCGGGTCGGGCCGGCTCGGGCCGGGTCAAATGTAAATTTGTCTAGTAAGTTGACGAGAAACCTCACGGGTGCTTCGCGCCCGCTCGGTAGTCATATTCATCACGTCAGTATGAAGGTGCATTTACTTTTTTATTAGCAGTTGCGTTTCAGCTCCTGATTGCCCAATAATAGTAAATTACATTAAACAAAATATCCGACGAAAAAAAAATCCGGACGATAGATTCAACACGTGGGATCACTGAACCAAAAATTCACCTGGGTCTTCAAGAATGGCCTATGATAACATGATCCAGAAGGAATTGGGGCTGATATCATGCGTATCCTCAGAATAGGAAGCATTTGAATATTTCCCCATTGACTTATAATGGGGAGGTCACGAAATTTACCCGACTTTAGGTCACCGATATAAGAAATCCGAGATAAAAGAATTGTAGGTACTATTACCCGTATGAAATCCTGTAAGTACCAAATCGATCGGCCAAAAACTGTGGTTGTGGTACGACCACACACTTTTTGGAGGTAGGGTCACGTGACCTGGCCTAGTGACCTGACCTCAAATGACCCGTGGTCAAGAATTTTACAATATGTAGGCAATTGATGTATTAACAGCTGTGCCAAAAACGGCGGCGCTGCGCGCAGCCGTTTTTTTGTGCTATCCTCGAAAAACCTTGGGGGGGGGGGCGTCTAAACGCCCCACCCCGGCACGGCGCGGGAAATCCGGACAGTCGATTCCCCCGGGGGGCGGGCCGGGGTACTAGTGCATTTTCAATGGAGGTCCACTGCCAGGACATTGGATTTCACAGTCCTGGGACCCCATCCATTTAACTCGAAAACTAAAAGAGCTAGAAAGACGCGAAAAAAACGTACAAAAGCTCCCGACCAGCACATTCCGAAGGTAGTTAAGAAGTTTTTCCTCAAGTCAATATTGAGATCACCAGAGGTCATCAAAGTCATATTTTCAAGTTTTAGCACTTCGCTCCAGAAACCCCCAGATATCACAGGGAACTATGATAGCTAGGAACTCTTGGAAAATACAATCGCCAAAGTGTCCTCAAATTTGAGGTTAGGTCAACAGTTTAGGCTCCAGAGCTCATCAACTGTCAAAAAGGCTTAAAACACGTTTATCACGAAATAGCTTTTTTGCCTAACAACGACAAGGCAATAATTTTGACGCCATCGTGCTTGTCTCGTCAAAACGTGGTGCCTCATATTAGTGTTGACTAGGTCAGGTCAACTTAAAAATGTGACATTAGGCCAAGGTCAAGTGGTGGTGACTCAAATAGGCCATGTTGCATATGTGAAGACGTGCCGCAACGAGATAAACACTTCTCTATCGTCATTATGTCGAAAGTTATTGACATAAAACTGTTGGTGACCTCGGATGACCTCGGCTGACCCTGTAGGGGTCACTGATAAAAAATGGCACCTAGATCATCAAGAATGTTCTATTATAACATGATCCAGATAGAATTAGACTGTTATCTTGCGTCTCCATAGAATAGGAAGCATTTTAATATTTCCCCTTACTTATATTGGGGAGGTTACGAAATTAAGCCGACCTTAGGCCGCTGATATCAAAAATCCAAGATAAACGAATTGTAGATATATGTGACCTTATGAAATCCTGTAAGCGTAAAACCGATCATCCCAAAACTGTGACTGTGGTACGACCACAAGTGTTTTGGGAGGCGGGGTCATCTGACCTGGTCTGGTGACCTGACCTAAGATGACCCGATTATGTGTTACATAATGTGAACAATTGATGCACAAACAGCTGTGCAAAAATGGCGGCGCTTTGCTTCACCGCTTTTCCGCTATCCGCGAAAAACCTGAGGGTGCCTAACCCCCTTCAGAGGTCATTCTTATAATAATACAAATCGAGCTGCTGGCTCGTTTTTTTTTTTAGAAGAATGGCCTCAGGTGAGTCAGGACTGGAAATTTGTTATGTTTGGGCAGTGTGTACAATACCTGCATATTATTTGGCTTTGCTGCTGCATTTCCGAGGCGCTGTTTCGACGCTAAATATCTCCCGCGCCGGGTCCTGAGGCCATTCTTTAAAAAAAAATCGAGCCATGGCTCATTTTTTTTATAAGAATTGCTTCTGATCTATGCTGTGCCGTATAGCGCAGTAGTTCCTATTCTAGCCAACAGATGTCTCGCAAATGTAACGCCTGATCCATGCTGTGCCGCATAGCTCAGTAGTTCCTATTATAGCCGACAGATGTCTCGCAAGAGTGACGCCTGATCCATGCTGTGCCGCATAGCTCAGTAGTTCCTATTATAGCCGACAGATGTCTCGCAAGCGTAACGCCTGATCCTTGCTGTGTCGCATAGCCTCAGTAGTTCCTATTATAGCCGACAGATGTCTCGCAAGATCTGAAAGGGAGTTGTCGGTTCCATTAGCCATAAATATTTTCTAAATCACTCGCAGATAGTAAAATTCCACTTGATTGGAAAAGAGCAAATGTTGTTCCTATTCATAAAAAGGGAGATAGAAGTAAAGAGGAAAACTATAGACCGGTTAGTCTGACCTCATTAGTCTGCAAGGTGCTTGAATCAATCATCAAAGATAAGATTGTTGAATTCTTGGAGCAAAATGAAACTCATCAAGGATACACAGCATGGCTTTAGGAAGGGCCGTTCTTGTTTAACTAATCTTCTGGAGTTTTTGGATGTTGCAACAGATAGCTTTGATCAGGGTAAACAGCTAGATGTAGCTTTTCTTGATTTCAGTAAAGCATTTGACGAAGTCCCCCATACAAGACTGGGGTTGCAACTTAAAATGCATGGGATCAGGGGCAAGATTCTGGATTGGATAGAAACGTGGCTTTCAGGACGCCAGCAAAGGGTTATATTGAATGGGTGCCAATCACAATGGAAGGAGGTTCTCAGTGGGGTTCCACAGGGCTCAGTCCTGGGCCCATTGCTTTTTATAATATTTGTGAATGCAATTGAGAACAGTATAGACAGCAAAGTCTTGAAATTTGCAGACGATCTAAAAGTTGTCAGGATTATTAGAGGAAAACATGATCAGGATGTTTTTCAATCAGATCTGGACAAGCTAGTTGAGTGGTCTGAAGCATGGCAGATGAAATTCAATTTGAGTAAATGTAAGATTATGCACGCTGGACGGGTTAGCAGTAAACATAGGTATGAAATGGGTGGGCAGAAATGGAGCAGATTGAAAAGGAAAGAGATTTAGGTGTCGTGGTAAACAATAGACTATCAGCGTCAGACCAGGTTGTAGAAGCTAGGAAAAAGGCACTTAGAATGCTAGGGGCCATTAACAGAAATGTTTCCTACAAGAGTGAAAAGGTAATAACAAAACTGTATTGTGCATAGGTTAGACCACATTTGGAGTATTGTGTACAAGCCTGGTCTCCAACATATGAGAAAGATTGCTGTTGTTAGAAAGAGTTCAAAAAAGGGCAACAAAAATGGTTAATTGTCTTGGTAGTTTACCTTATGAAGATAGATTAAAAAATTGGGTATGTTTTCACTTAGATATAGAAGGCTAAGAGGAGATCTAATTGAAGTCTTCAAATTTGTAAATAGTCAGCATTCTGGATATTTTAAAGGGTATGTTTGAGTTCAATAGGGAAAATCGAGGTAGAGGTCATCAGCATAAACTCATTATGAAACAAAGTAAGACTAGGCTACGACAGTCATTTTTCAGTAGAAGGGTTGTAGGACATTGGAATATGCTACCAGGGGATGTCACTGATGCAGTGACACTTGCTTCCTTCAAAATTAGATTAGATAAATACTTTACAGAGAAGGGATTAGTTCATAAATACTCGTGGATTAGCCTTCTTTTATGCAGGTAGAGTAAAGTGATTTGAAGGGGCGAGACTGGTGGAGGGGGGGGGGGGGTGGGGTGGGGTGCAACCTCGGATGGGCCCAAGAGGCTCTTTGTTGCACTTTTCTTTTATGTCTTTATGTCTTTAAGAGTAACGCCTGATCCATGCTGTGCCGCATAGCTCAGTAGTTCCTATTATAGGCCGACAGATGTCTCGCAAGCGTAACGCCTGATCCATGCTGTGCTGCATAGCTCAGTAGTTCTTGTTTTAGCCGACAGATGTCTTGCAAGCGTAACGCCTGATCCATGTTGTAGACGTGTGCAAATATGACAGCCGTACATGTTGCCTAGCGGTTCAAAATTTCCATTGGTAGTCTCTGCGGTCGAGACTGAACGTTGAGAAAATATAATTATCAATATCATGCGAGTCTTGCAAGCAGACTGGTCATGATTCATTTTGATTCATGATTCATTTTGGAATCATTTTGGAATCTGATTCAACTTTTTTTGGAACGATTCAATCATGATTCATTTTGGAATCTGAATGATTTAATCACCGTTTGATTCACGGATACAATTTTGAGAATTGATTCATTCTGATTCAAAGAATCAAAACAAATATTTTAATTGATTCACTTTTGATTCAACATTTGAATATATGAGGTGAATTTATATGAAATCAATAAAAATGTAAACATGCATATATATGATCATTAAACATTGGTACAGCAATAGTATTTCAGTATAATTGAATGTAGCCACTGGGACTCATGTAATTTGACAATTTACCAGTGTACTTGAATCCGGTTAAATCTTTTGATTCAATCAGCCTTGATTTGATGCGGGTTTTGATTCAATCACGATTCATGAATCAAAATATCTGGTGTGGTGAATCAATTATGTTTTGACTCAATGAATTTTGATTGACGATTGCAATCGATTCAATCAGTGTAGAATCAATAACCAGTCTGCTTCCAAGTCATGAGTCGTGAGCCTCCCTCAAAATCTCAAGTTTGAGCCGGTCTCACGTGGAGCCGATTAAGCCACACACGTTTTTCCTATACTCATTCGGCAGCCTTATAAGTAGATCCACTCAGGAATCTAACATGTGTTTTTACGTTATCATGGGCATTATACATGCGCCGCAACGCAACCTTTTGTGAAACTTAAGGCACGTTTGGATAGTTTGGCTCATTCTATTGTGAAACAGTACCAAATCGTAAGATAAAAAACAATGACCCTCAACGGAAACATAATGGACGAGTTGTCATATTTTCGCCCAATACAAATTAGAATCTACGTATTCGATTTAATATTGAAAATATAAATAATAATGAATTTAAACTAAGTTTTCATATTTATTTGCATTGTTTTTACGGACAACCAGAGACGAAGGCCATGATGGCAGTGACGTCACGAATCGTACCGCTCAAACAAACCTAGGGCTCCTCAGGACGACCTAGGTCTTCTTAGGCCGGCTGGGGCCCCTCAGGTAGACCGGGGACACTCTTAAGCCTGACAAGGGACTCTCTCAGGTCGACTGAGGGCCCCTCAGCCCAACCAAAGGCCTCCCTTATGCCGACCGGGGAACCCTTTAGCCCGACCGGGCCCACACAGACCAACCGAGGGCCCATCAGGCAGACCAACCCAGAGCCCCCCCCCCCCAATACGTCCTAGGGCCCTCCTACGCCAGCGGAGGGCCCCTTAGACCGCCCAGAGGATTCAGGAAGACTGGGGTCCTCTTAGTAGCAAGGGCCCCGTAGGCCGACCGAGGGTCCCTCATACCGACCAACCTAGGACCACCTCAGGGCCTTCTCGGGCCGGCCGAAAGCCCCTAGGGCCGACCGGGGCCCTGCTAAGCCTCACAAGGGCCCCTTAGGCCGACCGAAACCTCCCCGGGCCGGCCCGAAGGGCTCTCTCGGGCCTACTGAGAGCCCCTCAGTCCGAACAAGGACTTTCTGGCCTGGTAGCCTTAAGTCGCTCGGCCGCTTCCATTGGGCTGAGGGACCGAGGGCTCTCTCGCCCCTTGGGCCCCCTCGTCACAATGAGGGGGGCACGTACCCCCCCCCCCCCGGGCTGCGCCTCTGATGGGTCCAATCGTCCGCCACCCACTCGGCGCGTACGGCCGGCCCGTGGCCAGCTGCAGCCCAATACGACTGCTGACGACACGACCCATCAGAGAGCGTTATTTGGTCACGTGATTTTCGAGAACACTTTAACGGCATTTTATCTCTCGTATTTTTAGCTTACAGAATAAAAAGGTATTGCGATTTTTCGAATCTCTAACTTAAAATTACCGATTTCATAATAAATATCAAACACATTTCGTCTATGACAACTCGTCCATTGGCACTCCAGTGGTGCACTTTATGAAATCGGGGGGGGGGGGGGGGGGGGGGGCGGGGGGCGGCCGAATGCTCAAGTTGAAACTAAATGTCCAACACTATATCTAGAGCTGTTCACTCTGACGTCACTGGTTGGAAGCTGGCTCAACAGCCGACTGCGCTAATGTTAACCCGCGCACTGCAGGGGCTTTGCGCCGACACGACTGCAGGGGGAGGGTTGATTTCTCGCCCCCCCTGAGAATCTCGACAACTACGCTACGTAGCGAGAAGCTGAAAAAGGCATTGATAGCTTGATACATGTTCTATCGAAAGTATTTCAGTGTTCTTTTAGGTCAGGTCAAAATTCAGGTCACCAACTGTCATCAAAGGTCAAATTCCCAGTTTTTTCCTGTTTTAGGACATCGCTCCAGAAATTCCCATATATCTCAGAAACGAACTAGTTAGAAACAAACGGGAAAAAGCAAACGCAGCCAGTGAAATTTTCAATCGCTAAGGTGTTCCTCAGATTTGATCTCAAGTCAATATTGAGGCTCCAGAGGTCAAAAGAAAAAAAAAATGATTTGTTTTGCTATACACTTTTTACTTAATAAAGATAACGGAAACTGTTTACGCCATTGTGTTTTATCTTGTCAAGGCACTTCGAATGATATACATGGTGAACCTTGTTTAAGTCAACTTAACAATTTGACCTCAGGTCAAGGTCAAGTGGTGACCCAAGTAGGGCATGTTGCATATGGGAAGACGTATCTCGACAAGACAAACACATTGATGTCTGTTTTACTTCTCTATCTTCATTATGTCGGGAGGTTATTGACAAAAAAATGATGGTGACCTCTGCATGACCTCAATGACCCAACAGGGGTCACTGAACAAAAATTACACTGGATCATCAAGAATAGCCTATAATAACATGATCCAGAAGTAATTGGACTATTATCATGCTTATCCTTGAAATAGGAAGCATTGTGTATATTTCTCCATTGACTTATTATGGAAAGGTTACGAAATTGACCTCACCTTAAGTCACCGATATCAACATTCCGAGATTAACGAATGTAAGTATTTATGCCCTCATGACATCCTGTTAGTTTCAAACTGATCGGTGAAAAACTCTGCTTTGGCACAACTGAAAACATTTTCGGAGGGTGGGGTCCCTTGACCTGGTCTGGTAACCTGACTGAGATGACCCGAGGTTATTTTTTGTGTTGTCATAGTGTGCGCAATTGATGTCCTAACAGGTGTGCCAAAACTCGACGGCGCTGCGCGCCGCCGTTTTTTCGCTATCTTGACAAACCTGAGGGGGGGGGGGGCGGAAATCAGAAATCAACCCCCCTGCAGTGCGCGGGTTACGTCTTTGTGAATGTAACCATCTGCGCCATAACCGCTTCTTAAAGGGAAATAGTTCACCTCAACATGGGGTTTTGAAACTGAAATAGCAGTTTTGTAGCCGTGTTGAGAAATCCATATCTGCACTTTTGTATTGGCTGAAAAGACTCCCAGCCGAAGAGTATTTTAGTTTTTTGCGAAGGATACGGAGCATATATGATGTACCGGTACCGTCTGAAAGTGCCAGCACTGCCATGGAGCATGCGCAGACCAATAATACACCACCATAACATTCAATAATGTTACGACCTTCTGTCCTGAATTGGCGCGTGATGTAGGACCATTTTTGAAAATAAAAAAGAAACTGTATTAAAAAATATAAGTAAAATCGTGTTCTGAAAAATGTCCCGAGGTGAACTATTTACCTTTAATATTTAAACGTCAATTGTGACGTGGCTTGTTTTTATCTGAAATGCATGTGAGGAAAAATCAAAATTACCATTTAAACTAGTTTTCATCACATAATCGAAAGTCATTCACCCACTATCTAGGTTAGAAAATATTCCCTAAGTCCTTTAAACCCTATTTGTAACAGGGGGGGGGGGCGGATTCCGCCCCCCCCTCATGTTTTTCGCAGATATCTCCAGAAACGGCTGGGAGTAGGCCCATGAAATTTGGGGACTTTTCCTAGAATTCAATGCCGCTTTGGAGTCAAAATTTTGAGTTCTTAACCTGAAACAGAGGCGGTTCCAGGGCACAGTTTGGGTGGGTTTCGGGGGCGACATTTGGCGATAATACGGAAATGCGATCTTCACGGTTTCTTCCTAACTGCCTCAAGTATGAAGAGTTGCATCGGTTTACGGTGATTGCAACAAGTGCAATTAGTTGATGTTAATGAAATATCATACAAATTGCATGGCAGAGGCGTTTCAGGGGCTTGAAAAGGGGGGGGGGGTTCCAGGAAGTATTTAATGCTTGGCGGGAAGCCAATAGAGCAATGTAGGGGCATTTATAGCTATCAAGAATGTAAAAAATAGCTTCTGCTATCCATTATTTGCATAATTTATTACATATAGAGTTTTCAGGGGGGCGTGTTCAGGCACATGAAAAGGGGGGTGACGTGCATGGTGATGACGATATGCACGATAACGGCGCAATAGATGGTTAGCTTATAATGATATATGCACATATGAGCCATAGAAAGAGAATAAAGTCATTTTTTGCAGAGTGCGCGCAGGAATGGAAGAAAGGGGGTTATATTATTGCAAGGAAGCTAAGAGGCCATGGGCGTACAATGGCATAACATACTGCTGTTTTCGGATAGAAAAACGCACACACAGGGTACTCTACGAACGATTATAAGATAAAGGCGAGTCCAGGTAGGTAAAAAGGGGGGGTAAGCAATGTTAATTGAAGTTGTAAGTGGAATAGTCACTGTGTTGACTAGTTAGTATCATAATAGCGGGATAATATACTTATCAAAAGAGGTCTTTGCGCCGCCCCAGTTTGGATCCTGATACGCCTATGATGAAGTACAACATAGCAAAAAAGGGACTATCTACGATTCAGTAACACATTTATAGTGCTGGGTAGCAAATTGTCTGCGGTTAATATTGTTTTCCCAATTTGACCTCCACTTTTCACTAACCTTGGTACCGGCCTATGGCAAAA
>JAXIVJ010007068.1:0-62788 GCA_036785665.1 Chirona hameri
GACCGGCCCGACACCTATCGGGTCGGTCGGTCGGCCGGGCGAGTGGCTCGCCGGTCTCTGGCCGGCGGATCGCTCGCCTGGCCGGCGGCGAGGGGGTCGCCGCCTCAGTGACCGCTGAAATAAGCGTGAGGCGGCGCGGGCGAGGCCTGACTTTTTATTGTGTTTCTTATTGTTTTAAAATGCTTTTGCTATCACCGTGTTCATATTTTATGTTTTGATATGCATGTGTACCGTGCACGACAATGACCTCAGAATACAATGACCTCAGACTTGAGGATTGGTCAGCTGACGTCAATACATACATACAAACTCACATGATGTCATCAGGTGATAAGTACCTACAATTCGTAGATCTCGATTTGTATTTTATACTGGTGACCTATGGTCAGGTCTATTTCGTGACCTCCCCATTATAAGTCAATGGGTATACATAAAAGGCACTTATACATCCATAGGAAATGACTACATTTGACCAATTTCCACCAGATCCACCTCTTGGCGGACCCAGAACGATGGTTTTTTTTTGTTTGGGGGGGGGGGGGGCACGGGTGGTTTTGGGGGGAAATCCCAAAAAGTATCACTCAACCCTGAAAACTCATCGGATTTCGCTTGCCTATATGCATTAATGGCTGATTTAACACTCACCATACGGGGGGGGATCCTAAAACGACCCCCTGAGGTTTTTCTTGCATAACGTTTTAGACATGCGACGCATCTCGCTAAAATTTTAATTAGCTAAGTATACAATAATTATAGGTATGCTGTAAAAAATGTATTGAAATTGGTTGAGAAATCTGGGAAATAATGATGTTTTGATGACGTCATGTTGGTGGAAAAACGATAAATGTTTGAAAAATCGTAGAAAACAGTTTTGAAGCCAATTGCAGACGCAATTTAGCAAAGATATAAAATGTCATTGTATTTTAAATAGCATTCTCGGATTTGAAAAATTGGGTTTTTGACTCCTAAAATGAACAAAAACTGTTTTTTTTGGAAAAAGCACCACAAAATCAAAATTTTGATGAAAGATGTTAAAAAATTAAAGATTTTAAAAACCGGAATATTTGTGAGAGATTTGAGTATGGACAATGCTCAAACCAAATTTCAAAGAAATATCTCTATTTTTAACTGAGTGATGGCTCCCTAAGTGTAAGAAATTCATGACGTCATTTTTTTATTAACTTTTTGGACTTTTTTTTTACCAGATACAAATCAATAATTACCTTTTCTGTATTTGTAAGACAAAACTGGTCAAGGAAAATGCCTTTTTATTTACATTTATCAATTTCTCATTTTGAGGATTTCTGACAGAGCAAAATCGCTGTTCTGGACGTGGTCGATCGAGGTCATTCACTTGACCTGGAAGGTCACTCGTTAACCCGAAACCTAAAAATTGCATACCGTTAGATTCTAAACATGACACGCAATGTGTTGGTTTTTACTGCGTTGCTCTATGTTGCTTGGTTTGGAAGTTAACAGGGGTCTTTTTAGGACCCCCGTAGGGCGAAGGTGAAAAAGTTCCCGTAGGGCGAGGGTTAAAGCAAACTTTCCTCAGTTGCTTAGATTTTCTTCTATGGCAGGAAATGTGTCAATTTTGCGCCGATTTCAGGTAGTTGGGAGGAGGGGGGGGGGGCATATCCGCTTTGCCCCCCCCCCCCCCCCCCCCTGGATCAGCCAGTGGATCCACCAATATTGTCCCAAATGCAAAGCCCTATGTCACATTTCTGTTCTTTTACCTTTACGAGGTCAACTCATGTGACCGATCAGGTCACGTATGATTTAGAACAATGGGGGTTTCACCATTGTATTCGGCTTGTCGAGACAAATCAATTGATGTAAGAGTTGACCCTGACCTGACCTTGACCTGGCCTCATTATCAGTCCAATTTGTTATATGACCTAACTAGGTCACCCAATATATCATTCGATGCGTCTCGACGAGACAAACACAATGGCGAAATATGTTTTACCTTATCGTGCTTCTGTCAAAAGTTATTCCATAAAATCAATTCGGTATTTTTTAGAATGTTTCTAATTCAATGACTTTTGATGACCTAACTATTGACCTTAGGTTAATTCTGATGAACCTTAGTTACAGCAAATTCAATTATCGTTCGAACGCCTTTTTCGCGCGTCGCTAGCTCTGTTATTATCGAGATATAGGCGGTTTTATCAAGGACACTAATATATAGCCGAAATTTAACCTCTGGTGACCTCAATATTGACTTGACCTGAACATGATCTTGATAAATGAATTTCGATAGAGATTGTCTCGAGCTAGCTAACCCGTATTCCGCTTGTCGATGCATTGCATGGTTTTAGATCTTAGGGGGCGAACTGACTGACTGACTGACTGACTGACTGACTGACTGACTGACTGACTGACTGACTGACTGACTGACTGACTGACTGACTGACTGACTGACTGACTGACTGACTGACTGACTGACTGACTGACTGACGGACTGACGGACTGACGGACTGACGGACTGACGAACTGACGGACTGACGGACTGACGGACTGACTGACTGACTGACTGACTGACTGACTGACTCACTGACTGACTGACTGACTGACTGACTGACTGACTGACTGACTGACTGACTGACTGACTGACTAACTGGTTTACGCTCGTCCTTCCGTGGTATATCGGGACAAATATGAATATGAGCGGCCCGGCCCGGACCGTGGCGACGCTTTTGAGAAGCTTATATATCTGCAACCGTAAGTCCGAGTGACAAGCAGACTTCTTTGCTGAGTATCCCCATCCAACTTACCCTGTTTGTGACCAGTGCCGTCTCACGCGAGTGACTGCCACTGCGCGTGGTGAGTGCCGCGCGCCATGCGTGCCGCGTGATGGGTGTTGAAAAGTGTCTTCTCGCAAAAAAAAACTCTGCAACGGCTGGGCCGATTGTGTGCAAACTTGGTGTGTGGTTAGGGACTTCACAACCGCCGCCTTCCCACAAGTCAGGGGTGGGGTGCCTCTGCACGTGCACACGTGCAAACCCCTATTCCATATCTCAGGAACGGATGAGCCGATTGTGTTCGAATTTGGAGTGTGGTTAGGGTCCCCTCAGCCGCCGCCTTCCCACAAGTCAGGGATAGGGTGCCTCTGCACGTGCGCACGTGCACACCCCTATTATATATCTCAGGAACGACTGAATCGACTGTGTTCAAATTTGGTGTGTGGTTAGGGACCTCTCAGCCGCCACTTCCCCACAAGTCAGGGATGGGGTGCCTCTACATGTGCGCACGTGCGCAACCTTTTTGTATCTCAGAAACTACTTGCCCGATGGAGTTGAAATGCGCCATACACTTGCTTAGCGCTCGCTCGTTCATTGCCAACTACGGCGCCGTCCTGCTGTCTATATATCTATATCTATATCTATTATATATATATATATCTATTATATATATATATATATCTATTATATATATATATATATATATATATATATATATATATATATATATATATATATATATATATATATATATATATATATATATATATATATATATATATATATATATATATATATATATATATATATATATATATATATATATATATATATATATATATATATATATATATATATATATATATATATATATATATATATATATATATATATATATATATATATATATATATATATATATATATATATATATATATATATATATATATATATATATATATATATATATATATATATATATATATATATATATATATATATATATATATATATATATATATATATATATATATATATATATATATATATATATATATATATATATATATATATATATATATATATATATATATATATATATATATATATATATATATATATATATATATATATATATATATATATATTATATATATATATATATATATATATATATATATATATATATATATATATATATATATATATATATATATATATATATATATATATATATATATATATATATATATATATATATATATATATATATATATATATATATATATATATATATATATATATATATATATATATATATATATATATATATATATATATATATATATATATATATATATATATATATATATATATATATATATATATATATATATATATATATATATATATATATATATATATATATATATATATATATATATATATATATATATATATATATATATATATATATATATATATATATATATATATATATATATATATATATATATATATATATATATATATATATATATATATATATATATATATATATATATATATATATATATATATATATATATATATATATATATATATATATATATATATATATATATATATATATATATATATATATATATATATATATATATATATATATATATATATATATATATATATATATATATATATATGGGCCCGCCCTCGGTCCGGCTCATGGTGACACGGCCTCCTGTGTCACCATCGACCGTCGACCAGTCCACCATCGACGGCCGGCCGCCGCCGTGACAGGCCGTACAATATGCCGCTGAAATCAAATCAGCCGCGTCGCCCCGTGATTGGAGTCGCTCGGTCGGGGCCTCACTGGGCAGCTGCGGCTGCCGGCATGACTGGTACCCGGGCTGTCCGCCGTCCGCGGCCTCCTCGTCCCCGTCTCGTGTGTCCCACGAGGCCAGTGCGTCGTGCTGCAGTAAAACATTGTACTCTTCATTGAGGTCTGTAGAGTACTGGGAGACGCGTCCATAGTGTATTGGACTCCCGAGCCAACTGACTAGCGCGGCCGACCCACCGGCCGCGCTCATGACACAAACCGCCGGCGGCGAGCACGGCGGCGCAGTATCCCTGCCGTGCGGGCACAGACGCAGGGGCGCCGACAGGCGGCCCGAGCAGGGTGCACACAGCGGGTGCACCAGGGGCGCACCCAGGGCGGGGACATCGCCCTAGTTCACTACACTGCCTCTCAACAAAACAAAACATAATTGAACACAACTAGGTACCGAAGAACTGGGTTTGCTTTCTCATTCTGGTCCCTCGCCGAACACCAGCGTCTCTCCCGCACGACACCTCAGGCTGCACGACCGGAGCAGCCACCGTACCGGTCTCCGAGTACGTCGGAGCGCCCGACTGAGCACCGGCGCTGGCACCAGGCGGTGGCTCAGGCAGAGACGTCTTCAGCTGGGTCGATGGCGCCGGTGGCGACGTCAGCGCGCCATGCGTCGCTTCGGTTGTCCGGGACGGCAGCCGCGATGAGTCCGGACCATACAGTACCGGAAGAGGCGGCTGCAGCGCGGCCGTTGGACTCGTCTTCTCTCCGTCCACAGGAACAGCCGGCCCAGCATCAGCAGTCAGCGTAGAAGTTCCTGTAAACGATTCGCTGTTAATTCTGTGTCAACTGGTCGGTGTGTCGCCTCCATATCCTACCATCTTCCATCTTCACAGCATAGGACACAGACCCATCGACTCCGATGACGGTACCTCAGCCCACTTCGAGCCAACGCCAAAGTTTCTTGCGAACACCAGGTCAGTCACCTCAAATTGTCTACCAGACTTTACCTTGGAGTCGTGGTTTTCCTTCTGGATCACCTGCTGCTGAAGCTCTCCATTCCGCATGTCCGGATGCAGGAGGTCCAGGCGACTTCGGATGACGCGTCCGACCATCAGCTCTGAGGGCGTAACTGACGTGGTACTGTGAGGGGTGATGTTCTGGCGAAGCAACCATCGTGACAGCGCAGCCTCCCAGTCGCCGGTAGACCTCTGTAACGCAAGTTTCACATATCGTACAGCACGTTCAGCTAGCCCATTTCCCGGACTGTGACGAGGTTCTATAGTCTTGTGATGGATGCCGTTCTCTTGCACAAAACTTTGAAACTCCGCCGATGTGAACGACGTAGCGTTATCCGTCACAATCATGTCTGGTAGTCCCCACCTTGAAAACATCTGTCTCAGTTTCAACATGGTCGTCTTGGAGCAGACACTGGTACAGCACACCGCCTCTATCCACTTGGAATAGGCGTCTACTACGACCAAGACGTATCTTCCTTTCGTCGGCTCAGCAAAGTCCACGTGGATCCTTGACCACGCCCGTTCAGGCCAGGGCCACATGCAGAGAGGAGCACGTCCAGGCGCGGGCCGGCTCTCCTGGTACGCCTGGCAAGAGCTCACGATGCGCTCAATGTCTTGATCGAGACGAGGCCACCATACGCAGCCTCTTGCCAAGGCCTTCATGCGCCGGATGCCAGGGTGTGCCACGTGCAGCTCTGTCAAGACCGCCTCACGTGCTCTGCTGGGGATAACGACCCGGTGACCCCACATCAGCACCCCACAGCACACAGACAGCTCAAGCCGTTTGGCAGCGAACAGTGACAACTCTGGATCAGTGCCCTGCGGCCAGCCACCTTTCTGGACGAGACGCATCACGCGAGACAACATCGGGTCCCGCGAAGTCAGTAGGGCTACCTTCTTGGCATCAAACAGCCCGTCATCTACCAGCAGAACCAAGTTCTCGTCCAGTGAAGGTGTCAAATCAGGCAGAGGGCAGCGACTTAGGGTATCCGCGTTGCCCATCTCCTCCGTTCGTCGATACCGAATCTCTTATCTGTAAGCAGACAGCCTCAGCGCCCACCTGCGGATCCTGGCAGACGCCATCTCAGGAAGTTCAGCATGTTCCCCAAACAGCATCACCAGAGGCTTGTGGTCAGTAACCAGCGTGAACATGTTACCGAGCAGGTTCGAGTGAAACTTGCTAACCCCAAACGTGATGGCAAGGGCTTCCCGCTCAATCTGAGAGTACTTGCGTTCGCACGGGGAGAGGCTTCTAGAAAAGAACCCCAAGGGTCTTTCGGTTCCATCAGGCTCTCTCTGGGCCAGAACAGCCCCAATTCCAAATGAGGAAGCATCACAACACCAAGACTTGCCTCTTATTGATGTCTAAGTGGCCCAGCACCGATCCTGAAGAGAGGACATCACGAGCCCACGGGAAACTGGTCGCCTGCTCTGCACCCCAGTGCCATGCCACGCTTTTCTGCAGGAGGGCGTGGAGCGGCGCCAGCTTCTGACTGCAGTCTGGAATGTACCTGGAGTAGTAGGTCAGAATTCCCAGGAACGCCTTCAACTGTTTAACATCCTGCGGTTCTGGAACTGACTGGATGGCTCGCACATTAGCAGGTGTCGGTCTGATGCCGTCCTTATCAATGATGTGCCCCAAGTACTCAACACTTGGCACCAAGAAGCTGCACTTGACTGGCCTTACCTTCAACCCGGCTTTCTTCAGTCTGGCCAGCACCTCATCCAGCGTCTTCAGATGCTCCTCTGTCGTCCTGCTGGAGATCGGGATGTCATCCAGGTATGCCACCACACCAGGAATGTCACGCAGCACCTGCTCAATCTCCCTCTGGAACAGACTGACAGCCGAGTTGATTCCAAAAGGCAAACGAGAGTAACGCATCAGTCCCTTCGGCGTGTTCACGGTCAGTACATCTAGAGTCCTCATGCACAACGACCTGGTTATATGCCTGTGCCAAATCTAGAGTACTGAACACTTGTCCCCCAGAGAGCTGTGCAAAAATATCCTGAGCACGGGGAAGCGGATAGGTGTCACACGTCACCGCCCTATTGGCTGTCATCTTGAAATTCGCACACATTCTTACAGTGCCATCATTCTTCAGCACAGGGACCAGTGGAGCAGCCCAGCTGCTGTGGGCGACAGGCTCGAGTACCCCAGCATCGATGTCCTTCTGTAGCTGCCTCTCAACCTTCTCCTTGTAGGCATATGGCAGCGAGCGGACTCTGCAAAACCTGGGCTGTACACTGCGGTCAATGTTCAGGCGAATTTTTGACATCCTTCAGCTCTCCCATGCCCGGCTCAAACACTTGCGAGTACCTCTTTTTGAGACAGTCCACTGAAACATTCTCAACAGCACACACTTCCTTCCAATCCAGCTTGATCAGTTTTAACCAGTCACGTCCCACCAGGCTTGTTCTGTTACCCTGTATCACAACTACTTTGAGCTTATCATGTGTCTGACCCTTGTACAAGACTGAAGTTCTGAACTCTCCCAGTACTGGCATCACATCTCCAGTGGCTCTCAGCCTAAGAGCACTGGATTTCAGCTTCGGACGGATACGAAGGGATTTGTACGTGTCCTCGCCGATTAGCGTGTTACAGGACCCGGTGTCAATCTCCATCCCCACCAGCGTTCGCTGAAACTGAACATTACAGCGGAGTGAGGGAGAGCTCACCTTGTTGACCTGTGCAGGGCTGCTGCTGCTTGCCACCTGCTGAACGTCGTCGACGTTGTCGTCCGGCCAGCTGTTCCAGTCCTCCGGGTCCGACGCGTCGACGGCGTTCGTCACCTGTCGACAGCTGCTTCTGCGGCCGACTGAAGGCCTGACACGGCCCTCTGCGTGGCGCCGTGACCTCGGACAAGCCCTGGAGACGTGTCCAATACCGCGGCAGTTATAGCATTTGGAGCTACGGAAGCGGCAAACATCGGCGCTGTGGTTAGCTCCAGCACATCTCCAACACCGCCTGTCTCCAGACATTCCTCGAGCGTCAGCTTCCACGGCCTGGACCGCCTGGACAGCCTCGGCCCTCTCACCGGTACTGGACATCAGCTGAGCGTCCTTGGTAGATGTCTCCAGAGCTAGACAAATCCTGACTGCGTTGCTGAAGTCCAGATCTTTCTCGGAGAGGAGACGTCTCTGCATCCTCTCGTCTCCAATTCCGATCACCAGCTGCTCCAGTAGCCTATCCTCGAGAGTGCTCTCAAAACAGCAATGCTCAGACGCCTTCCTGAGATCAGCAACATAGTCAGCAACAGTTCTACCCGCACGTCGACTGCACGATCCGAACTTGAAGCGACTGACTAGCACTGCCGGCTTGGGGTCCTGGTGATGCCCGATGATTTGAAGCAAATCATTGAAACAGACATCTGCGGGTTTCCTGGGTGAAATGAGATTTCGTATAAGCGAGTAAGTCTTTCTTCCACATACCGTGAGAAACGTTGCCTTCTTCCTGCTTTCCAAGGCGATGCTGCTGCTCTCCAAGAAGAACTGCAGGCGCTCCTCCCACTCCGTCCATGAGCCAGAGTCTGGCTCAAACGGTTCGAGCTGCAGGTGCCCCGTCGCTGCGATGCCGCCGTCGTCCATCTCCCGCTGCCTCGAGTCTTCAGCGCCTCACCAGTCACCAGTCCTGTATTCTATCCTCGTCGCCAGTGTAGAGTACTGGGAGACGCGTCCATAGTGTATTGGACTCCCGAGCCAATTGACTAGCGCGGCCGACCCACCGGCCGCGCTCACGACACAAACCGCCGGCGGCGAGCACGGCGGCGCAGTATCCCTGCCGCGCGGGCACAGACGCAGGGCCCGGCGCCAAGACAGGCGGCCCGAGCAGGGCGCACACAGCGGGTGCACCAGGGGCGCACCCAGGGCGGGACATCGCCCTAGTTCACTACAAGGTCCTAATTCGGAATAGTTGTATCATGTATGACCTCTTCCTCGAAATTAAAATATGATAGTACCAAAAAACGTTATGTTAATATTTCGATCAAAGGTCTTCATCAGAAATTATACATTACCAAAACAATAATCAGAATAGTCCTAATTCATTTAACTTCATAATTGACGTAAAGTATGCTGCAGCTTTCAAATAATATATAAATCATTAAATGGAGGTTTGTTTTGAAAGATAAATTAGATAAAAACCATGACATTTTCATTTTGATTCAGCAAACAATGAAGTTAAATTGAATGGTTGCTTGATTGCAGGGTGTACACTGTAGTAATATACCAACTCTGGCGAGCAAGGGACTGCAGATGCAAGTCATCAAGTTTGTATTTTATTGTATTAATAATCAACACCAATTGCCTGATGCGTGCTGCCAGAGCTCATCTGCTGCGCTTCCGTTACTTAACTGTGGCCGACATATAGGGCCTGGTATGCCATGTTTTTGTACTGTGCATGTCACAATGAACGGCCCTTGCTCCATTGGTACAGTATATTTGCCAATATTGTTAGTTACACAAGAAGTAACACGGCAATGGATCTTTTTTGTTTGTCTCGGACCATCCACGGATAAGAAAGTCACATGCAATAAAAGACCGGAAGAAATGAAATATGCGTGTACCACTCGCCATGCTTCAGCAATTCCGTACGGTATCTCGCGATATTTTGAATTCATGGATATGCGACGCGAACTGTTATTTCAAGGTGAGGCTACTTGTATTTATTATTAGATTAGGGAGCCGGTGAGGCGGTGTGAATCAGCGATTCAGGACCAGTCATGAGCTTGACCATGTGGATTGCTATCACCACCTCCGTCTGTGCTTTTTGAGAGGAAGAAAAACATGAATCGCATTCAACACTGTATGCATAATTCACGCCTTCAGGCACGTGGCCAGGATTTTTATAAGGGGGCCACGTCAGTGACGGATTAAATTTCGCTCCATTTCGCTAGCGAAAAGTTGTTGACCAGGGATGTCGGGTCATCAAAGCATCAACATCAATGCAACGATTGGATTTTTCAAGGCCTTTCGATTGCTTGTTTCCGTTTGCTACTAACTATCATAGTTCCTGAGATGTGTGGGGGTGTTCGAAGCGAAGTCATGACAATTTGACAATCTGACACTTGATGACCTCTGGTGACCTCAATATTGACCTGAGAAAAAAAATGATCGAATACTTTGGAAAGAACTTGTCTCAAGCTATCTAACGTCGTTTTCCGCTTGTCACTATTATGCGTGGTTTTCAAGATCATGGGGGTCCGAAATCCGTCCCCCCTCCAGGGCGTGTAATTATCAGAGGCACTCAAGGGCGCGTGTTAAGTTAGTGACGATATCTGTGACGACAAAATTTAAAACCTTAGGTCTATGAGCATCGCCAGGTGTATAGCTGATAGAGCATCTGACTGGCTACGTGTTTAAATTTGACCTTGACCTTGAGATCAGGTCAAAATATCGACACTTTATTTTTTGGCGCAATGCAAATTTCTCAATCGTGGCAAGCGACACGACGGATAGCCATTTCCGAGACGACATCTGTGACGACGGTATCGGTCAACTTGAGATACAAATATTCGTCTTAAAGTATAGCCCGTGCAGTGTTCTATCAATGGCACACTTAGCGATGCTTCACAGACCTATGGTTTTCTTGAAACTAGTCATCACAGACATCGTCGCCAACTTGACATTCTAGGTCTGCGTATATTTCCAACCACGGTCCGCCACACAGCCTCGCCACACATGCGCATTGTTATTCCCCGATCGGCCTGTGTGGGTCAGACCAGGACGGAGCGGTGCAGATTCTGCCAAGTACCGGCCGGCACCGGGCGAGCTGTCAAACCGGTCCGGCCCCGCCTCGGTGCGGGATTCAGCCAGCTATCGTTTTGCCTACCGTGGGATACCCAAAGATAGGGAAGATCATTATGAGACCGACTGTACAGTTGGTCTCATAATGATCTTCCTTTGCCACCACGTGGCGCTACGGTCGCGATAGGCACAAAAGGGTGGTTTCCCCACTGTAGGTTGGTACCCATTGTGGCTGTCTGTCAGGTGTGTGACCTGGGGAGGGGGAGGGGAAGGGAGTGCGGGGCGTTGTCGGAATGGAATGCGCCGCGACCCGGGTGGTGGTCAGGGCCGTCTGTCTCGAGGGTCAAGAGGTCGCCTGTCCTAAGCTGGCAGAGATCCAACATTGGAGACTGAATAACAGTGTTCATCACATCAGCCCAAATAGCTCAGTCGGTATAGCTGTCTACTGAAAACCAGCGTATTCGTAGCTTGGTCGTGGGTTCGAACCGCGCTGGCACCAGGGGTTTTTACGTGTATTTCTTTCTTAAACATGCCACGTGTCATGTGCAATGCAGAACCCCGAAATTGCGAATGCAAACGTCCACCTGATGATTCTACACGAAAAAGCAAACAAAAGCAGTCGGCCTCGCACTAATATGTTCGCATCACGCCGCTCCGTCCTTCACGCTCCACAAACACACCCGGGCGGGTTTATATCCATTAAGCTAGCGACGATATCTGCGACGACAGTATGTAAAAACAGGTGTATGAAGCATCGCCAGGTTTGTAGCTGATAGAGCATCTGACTGGCTACGTGTTTAAATTTGACCTTGACCTTGAGATCAGGTCAAAATATCGACACTTATTTTTTAGCGCAATGCAAATTTCTCAATCGTCGCAAGCGACACGACGGATATACATTTCCGAGACATCTGTGACGACGGTATCGGTCAACTTGAGATACAAATATTTGTCTTAACCCTCGCTCGTGCAGCGTCCGATCAGTGCGTGACCTTCAAGGGGGAGGGGGTACAACCCCCCCCCCCCCCCCTAGCGTTTCACCCCTAATTAGGTTAGAGCTTCGATTAAAAAACGAGCGTGTTGCTTGTCACGAGAGAGGAAGCCATTGATACCCGATTTTAAGGGCCTAGGTCATTAGGTGACCTCTGAGGTCATGTCAATGACCCAAAATTCAACCAAATTGTAAATGCGTATAAATTGAATTTAATCGAGCTAGGACCGCGAATGAGCATATAATTATGCTAAATGGGGCCTAAATTGAAATCAGCGTCACAAAATGTCCTAGAAACTGCCAAATTCGAGAAAAAAAGTCATGTCAGGGCATGTCAGGTCTTTTGATGTCATTGTCCTCGGTGGACCTGTTGGTGTGCATGGCCCCAGTGGAACATATAATTATATAACATGGATTCTATATTTGAAATCAGCGTCACAAAATGTCCTAGAAACTGCCAGAAGCCAAAACAGTAATATGAGGTCATCGGAGGTCACAATCTCAATGGAAACCAAAACTGTCACCTAGAAACACCTGTGCATATGCTCCTGAACAACACACACTATGAAACTGCACAAGTTACAAGGATCAATACTAAGGGACGCCAGTTGCGCCTGACATGACTTGGAAAAACAGGTAAAAGGTCACGGGTCATGTGATTTACAACTTAATCGTTTTCACAATATGTGTCAAATTGTTCCCAAGTAGGGTACTGAAAGTTTCATCGCAATCAGTTGATATTTACGCGAGTTATTCCCGAAAAACCGAGGGGGGCATCAACCCCCTGCACTGGCGAGGGATAAGGCCAGAGATATGGGCGAATTTAACAAGCTCATTCATAGTACCTCTTACGACTTGAATGTCCTATCTAACAACAAAATTGTGTCATCAGCATACTGGGAAATGCGAATCTGCTTTTCTGGTGATATGTTTATTCCTTTTATTTCTGTAGATCGGGGTATCTTGACAACACTTCAACTGCAATATCAAATAAATATCTCGACGATGGATCCCCTTGTCTAAGTCCAAGTTGTAAAACTATTTTTGGTCCGAGGTGCCCGTTTAGCATAATGCGGGAATAATTCGTATTATCCCACGCCGATATCTCTCTTTGCCATTGAATCACGTGCTAAAGCTATTTTTTAACCGACCGTCAGTTAACTGGGAATTGAATCACCATATTAGACGGGGGAAACTGGTCCGAATTAGGCAAATCGTGTTAGAGCTGAGATGAGGGTTGTTTATAAGGGAGTGAAGTGTGCTGAGTTCTAATCCGAGCAGTATTTTTGCGGGGACCGAGTGGAACCGGATGAAATCGCACGTACAAGTACGTGCCGCACTCTATCCCATTCCCAGACCTAACAACAATGATTGCGTCATGGACGGTAGTGAATCGAAATGCAGGCGATTTCTGCAAGACATATGAACTGTCCACATCCGAATAAATCCTCCCTGGCTATGAAAAACAGGGTAAATGGCACAGCTACGCCTGCATGATTGCGCCAATGTTGAACCAGTCACACCTCCGGCAGAGAAGAGACGCCAATTTGTAGGCGGAGTTTACCATTTGTGTAAGAGGCGTGATAAACGTCGATTCTGAGAGAACCGATTGCGTAGATTTCAAATATGACAAGTAGCGACACGTGTACCGAGTGCTACCACGTGCAATCGCACGTGCAAGCGGGTGCTGCACTTTTCACCATTCCCAGACCTTACAGAAGGATACCTCATTGATCCTAGCAAACTAAAAATCGATGTCTGCCATATATTTAAATAGCCAATATCAGAAAAGGTTCTCCCAAGCTATGAAAGCCAGGGTGACGGGGTTAGTGGTGCGTGCATGACCGTGCCAATATTGATCCCAGTAACACCTCCAGCTGAAAAGAGACGCTAATTTTGAGTCGGAGTTGATTTTTAATTGTGTTAGAACTGAGATAAACGTCGTCTCCAAGATAACCGATTGTGTATATTTCAAATGTGACCGGTAACGTAACGGGAACCGAGTGGTACCGGGTGAAATCGCACGTGCAAACGCATGCTGTACTCTACCCTATCCAAAGACTATGGAGCAATGATGGCGTCACGAATGGTAAGAAATCGAAACAGTGCGATTTCTGCCCGAGTTTTGAATAGTCCAGATCAGAATAGTTCTCCCATCCAAAACTATGAAAGCCATGGTATCAGGTGCAGCAGCGCGTGCATGATGGTGTCACTGTCGAACCGTGACGCAGCTGGTGCAACAGATGATATTTAAACGAATTATTATTTATACAATTTTGATAATTCTAAAAATGGTTGGTAGCAATCCGAAAAACGATAGGAACCGGTTAAAATTGCACGTGCAAATAGCGTCGCATCCAGAAGAAAGGCGAAGTTTTTCTTCCTTCTGAAGGGTTTCGTAAATTAATGATCCGTGCAATTGTATTTTTCAACTAGCATTGTTGATATGAAACAGACATATATTTGCATTCGCTGAATAATCGGGGTGGTTAGTTCATTGATTAATGGGCGTCGTTAAGAGGCAGTACTGGACAATTTTTGCATGTTCTTTCATTCTACTTTTTCTGCATTTATGTCATTTATGTGCAATGCAAGTGGATTCACAATCATGTAATTCCTGTACATTTTGTTCCATAACCGACCAGAAGCTATCTTCATTCACCAACGTTGGACGTAAACGCATTCTCAATATCTTATGTGATGAAAACACCGAAGTTCCCCCTGAGGTAATACAGAATTTAAGTGTCACCTAAAATGAGTCACTTTCTGCTAGTTATCATAAAACATGTTATTTCAAATTCGTGAACGAGTCATTACGTTACAGTGTGGAAAATGAAGCGTCAACGACCGATGCTAAAGAGGCAAGAAATTGTGACCTCACGAAGTGCATATTTTGCCAGGCCGATGGAGGGTCACACCTCCCCACAAGAGACGGCTGACCGCATTTTGGCTGGGTGAGTTACACCCCACAATGTCTCACCGCATCTCAAACTATATGGACCTCATTAGCCGTTTTCACCAAGGATTTTGCGTTTGGGGCGTTTGGGGTATTTGGGGCGATTGGGGCGATTGGGGCGATTGGGTGATTGGGGCGATTGGGGCGATTGGAGCGTTTTGGGTAAATGGGCCTATAACTCATAAGAACACGGCTTTTCCCGGTGATTTTTTTATATTAATCGCGACTTTATGAATTAATGCATTTTTCTGGAAATTCTATTTTAATAACACCATAGTTTACTTAAAATTAACAATTTCATCTTCAACTAGCTCTGGTGATGCCAGATGGCTGTGGTGGTTTGGGGCGTTTGGTGAGACTCCATCTTGCTCGAATTCCGGATGTGCGGGGTTCGGGAAATGGTCATATTTTGCAACGACATGATTTTCAGGAATAATAAATAGCTTATTTCAATGAAAACTAGATGAATTTTCATTCATATTCATATTTTCAGTCCATTCATATTTTCAGTCATATTCCTTTTTCATAGGAAGGATTAATGATAATTAGCGATTTTGTTTTGATCATTTGTTGTAAGATGCTGGCTCCGGCTCTGCGCTGGTTCCGCGCAGGCGCCGCCGCCCGGTAACTATGGCGACCACGTGACTCCGGCGCCAGCCGGCCCGTTACCATGGCGACGAGCCAGCCGGTCGCCTGACGTCACGTTGCGCATGTGCAGAGCCGTGGTCTGCGCCCAGCCATGCCGTCCGTTCGATCTAGAGCAGCTATTTTTGAGTTTCCAGTACCAGTGGCTGCAGAAAGCACGCATGTTTCATGGGTTTATAAGTGCTTTTTTCTGAGGTTCTTTCAGCTTTTTATGAAATTCATCAATTAGTCAATTGATCAAATCAAGAACATTTGGTGTGATTAGTTCCTTAAGTAAATGAGTAAAGATTGTTCCGGTTTTCAGAAACCAACGAAGTTACCGCTCTAAATTAGACGATCTCAGCGGGACGGAGCGACGATGAATTAAGACCTGTCTATGCTTTTGACATTTTATTGCATTTTTCATCATAATATGATATTTCTTTGTCATTAATATCTTCAATTTTGTCCTAACTAACTGTCAATTGCGTATTTTATTTAATCAAAGCTAGTATACTAGTAAACTTTTAGCCTCTTTTTAGGGCGTTTGCGGTATGTGTTGTAGAAGGAACTAACACAACACAAAATTGCCAGATTTGCCCCTGAATTTGAATATTCAAAGCAAACTAACGGGAAATATTGCATTGTAAGAGCATATACGTATTCATGAATTCATAAAATTGCGATTGATACCAACAATAACCGGGAAAAGCCTTGTTCTTACGAGCTATAGACCCAATCGCCCCAAACGCCTCAAACACCCCAATCACCCCAAACTCCTCAAACGCCCCAATCGCCCCAAACGTAAAATCCTTCGTGAAAACGGCTATTGCGGCCAAAGTAAAGTACCATGTGGGGTGTTACGTAACATTCCTTAACCCGCGAGTTACTGGGGGCTATTTTTTGCCCCCCCTCCCGTTATTTTGCAATAACTCTTAAACGAACATCGGTATCGTCGCCAAACTTGCAGTACCTTCTCTCACATCCATTCTACACATGTTGGCGAAAGGAAAAATATGAGGTTATGATAGGTCAACCGAAAATGACGTCAGAGTGGCGTCATGTTCTTCGGTTTTGGTTGCAAAATAATGGTTTGCGGAAAACGCTGTCAAAGGTATGATGTTTGAGATACACTCAATTGTCTTATATAAAATTACTGACAATATACCGGGCTATCAAACTGCTATCTCGGGTTTTTTAGGGTTTCTTTTATTCAAAATTTTGAGAAATCCAAATTCATTTTTTTTGTTTACAAAATTTTCAAGACAAAATCATAATTATCCAAACACCGGAATATATGTGATTGAGACGTGTGCGGTGAAAATGTGTACTAAATTTGAAGTCGATATCTTCAAAAATGACTGAGTTATGACCTTTAAATGACAAAAATCGACCACCTCTCACAGCATTACTATGCTTAAAAAAATGCATTTCCATTTTTGCTTTTTACTTCTATTTATATGGAACAAACAATGTTCTAAGGTCATTTAACGCGTTCTAGACGATAAACAACCCCATAAACATGTGTTACAACGCCTAATGACCGTAATCTGCAGTTTGACCTCGTGACCTTTGATGACCTTGACCTGACCCAAGGTCATAAACAGCTTAGAAAGGTACTTAGAAGTGTCAGACACACGAATCATACCGATTTATCGACAGCTTATGCGTTTAATATCGCAATTTTGCGCGACAATTCCATCCATCGAGACCTTTTGACACCGTCAAACATTTTGTACTTGACCTGACCTGTGACGTCATCGGTGACCTCGAGGTCAACAATATTATGTTTCCCTCGATCAATTTCCCAGAGCTATCGAATTCCGTTTTAATTTTTACATTCGGTCCAGTTGTTCCGGAGATCCGAGGGGGGGGGAGCAAAAAATAGCCCCCCCCCCCCAGTAAGTCGCGTTATGAAATATACCCCAGTAGCTCGCGGGTTAAGAGCGGCATGGAAGTGTGCGGTGCCCGTGAGTAAAGATGAAGCTGACGCTGTGCTAGAAAAGCTAGCAGACTCAGTGAAACGTGGTATGCCAAGTATCCGCGAGCGGGATTACGCCAGATGATGTTTGGCAAATCTACATCAAGATGTGTAATGAAGAAAATGTGGTCGTTCCTCAATCTTTCCTTTCCAGACGGAAGACGTTTAACGCCAAACTACAAGAGGCATTGGGTGACCAATTTTTGTTAAAAGGCAAACACAGAGCACTGCCACTGTGTTACTACCCTCGTCAAAAAGTAAAAAGTTCCATTACCTATTGCCCAGCCTGATGGCAGCCTGCGGACTGGGAACAAGTATCAGCTGATTGATTGTTTGATGGGAAGCATCAGCTGTCCTGAAAGTATTACTACTTCAGGCTCATTGAACATTTTGATTGACGTCATGGCATTGTTGCGCGCTGTGAGGAAACCAGAGGGCGCTAAGACGTTCGGCAATCTGGCAAGCAGCATTACCAGAGTTGTTGAGGCAGCAGCGAAGCGGCATAAATTCGAGCGGGTCGACCTCGTAGCTGATAGATACAAAAAAGTATCAATCAACCAGTCAACAAGAAACAAACGCCGCATCGCCGCGGGCGGGGACTGTCGTGATGTCAGTTTCCATAGGACGGAAGGAAGTGAAGAAAAACTGGATGTGAGTACACCCTTGCCATCGGTCCTGGAATTTTTTCTCGCAGAAGAGAGAAACAAAGTAAGGCTCTCCGGCTTTCTTGGGAATTTCATTATGAATGCCGCAAGTGGGGTGGACATCGTAGTGGCCGGATCATTTGAAGACGGAACAGAAGTCACGGCAAACAACGCGACGATTGACGTCCTACAACTGCAGGGTCACTAGGAAGCGGATACACGCCTGATTCTGCACGCCTCATTGATCCACTCAGAGACCGTCATTGTGCAGTCTCGCGACACAGATGTGCTCGTCATGCTGCTCGGTAAGAGCATGCCAGCGCGACACGAATACATGAAGACTGGTACGGCAGGAAAGCCAAGGTATATACCTTGGTAAGAGCATACCAGCGCGACACGAATACATGAAGACTGGTTATACGGCAGGAAAGCCAAGGTATATACCTTGGTAAGAGCATACCAGCGCGACACGAATACATAAAGACTGGTTATACGGCAGGAAAGCCAAGGTATATACCTGTGCATGTTTTGCATGACGCCTTACCTTCAGTGCTCGTTGAAGGATTGATTACCTTCCATGCTGCAACAGGCAGTGACACCACTTCGTTCTTCTTTAACAAGGGCAAGAAGTCAGCATATAAGGTATTTCAGGAAAAGCCAGAGCTTTTCAGTGGCCTCGGTAAGACAGCAGGCCCTGTGCAGCCCAAAGTGTACGGGAACGCAGGACGATTTGTTTACGCGCTCTATGGATTCCCTGAGATTGACGAGGTGGCTCGTGTCCGCGTAGCACTATTCCGTTAGGGGGAAAAGTAGAGAGTCTTGCGCCCACCGTTGATGCCCTAAGGCACCACGTCGATCGGTGTCGCTATCAGGCGTTTATATGGCAACAGGCGTTGGAACTGCGACCGCGATTGGCCCCTCTAGACGGATGGCGACTAGTTGATGGAGAACTGGCACTAATCCTCACAACCCTGCCACCAAGTCCTCTAGGCATCAGCCAGTTGAAAACATGCAGTTGCCAGAAGAGTTGTGGAATGCGCTGCAGCTGCAGGAAGGCTGAGCTCCCATGTGTGGATGCATGCAAATGTACTTGTGTGTGAATCATGTTAGTCACATTCATAGTAACTGTGGCAGGCCACAGTTACCATGAATGTGAATCCATCATATCTTCACCATCATATCTTCTACCAATCTCGCTGTGGTCGACATTGCTTATCTTCATAGCCGGATTTCAATCGTATCTTCTGCCGGCTTCACAGCGTGCTGGTTATCATATGTATATAAATACCTTCATCAAAGCAGCAATATCGCATGACGCATGCCATGCTGGTTCTGATCGGCCTTATATGTCTTGCAAATGTTGATAAATCCTAACGTCATTAGTCGATGTGGTTTTCCAGTGAAACGCATGACACGACAGCAAATATATATATATTATACCTACACCAACCCAGAAAATGAGATGGAGCGTCCGATATGTTGCAATTTGCATGGGCAGTTTCACATGACTGTCGTCAATAAAGGACAGTGACGGATATAATTAATATCAGCGAACTTCCCTCTGAAAATATATTATTACGGTAGCACTAACGCGATCGATGTTCGCATCTCTAAATCAGCATCCCTCTCAAATGAAGGTGCCGAGTGCCGACTCGACTCATCCTGCTTTGACGGAAGCATGCACGCGCAAGTATCCCTGCTACATTGACCTGCATATTGCATAACTTACAAGAAGATGTCTCCATGGAGACATTTCGTTATGGAATCATCCATATTTCTATTAGTTTCCGCCTACGCATTGGATAACCGCGCGCTCTTGCACGTGCAATTTCAGCCAGCATTAGCACCTGACAACCTATTTACTACCGGTCATATTTTATCTCTACTAAATCAGCACACCTAGGATCGACGTATATCTAAGCCCCAACATAAAAAGTTAAAAAGTGAGGAACACTTAGCCTCATAATTAGAGTCTCTTCTCAGTTGGAGGTGCAACTGGTTCAACGGCGACACGACCATGCACGCACTGCTGTACCCGATACCATGGCTTTCATATATGAAAGCCATGTCCTGATCATAGTCCAGATCAGGCTAGTTATCCCATCCAAAACTATAGTTTTGGATGGGATAACTAGCCTGATCTGGACTATTCAAAACTCGGGCAGAAATCGCACTGTTTCGATTTCTTACCATTCGTGACGCCAGCATTGCTCCATAGTCTTTGGATAGGGTAGAGTACAGCATGCGCTTGCACGTGCGATTTCACCCAGTACCACTCGGTTCCCGTTACGTTACCGGTCACATTTGAAATATACACAATCGGTTATCTTGGAGACGACGTTTATCTCAGTTCTAATACAATTAAAAATCAACTCCGACTCAAAATTAGCGTCTCGTTTCAGCTGGAGGTGTTACTGGGATCAATATTGGCACGGTCATGCACGCGCCACTAACCCCATCACCCTGGCTTTCATAGCTTGGGAGAACCTTTTCTGATATTGGCTATTTAAATATCTGGTAGACATCGTCTGTATTTTGGTTTGCTAGCATCCATGAGGTATCCTTCTGTAAGGTCTGGGAATGGTGAAAAGTGCAGCACTCGCTTGCACGTGCGATTGCACGTGGTAGCACTCGGTACACGTGTCGCTACTTGTCATATTTGAAATCTACGCAATCGGTTCTCTCAGAATCGACGTTTATCACGCCTCTAACACAAATGGTAAACTCCGCCTACAAATTGGTGTATCTTCTCTGCCGGAGGTGTGACTGGTTCAACATTGGCGCGATCATGCAGGCGTAGCTGTGCCATTTACCCTGTTTTTCATAGCCAGGGAGGATTTATTCGGATGTGGACAGTTCATATGTCTTGCAGAAATCGCCTGCATTTCGATTCACTACCGTCCATGACGCAATCATTGTTGTTAGGTCTGGGAATGGGATAGAGTGCGGCACGTACTTGCACGTGCGATTTCACCCGGTTCCACTCGGTCCCCGCAACAATACCGCTCGGATTCGAACTCAGCATACTTCACTCCCCTAGAAACAACCCTCATCTCAGCTCTAACACGATTTGCCTAATTCGGACCAGTTTCCCCAGACTATATGGTGATTATCAATATGATAATCCACGGCTGTGAAATCTTCGGGTGAGGCTTTAATAAACTTTCCACCGATTCTTAGTAAATATGGGCAAATTCGTTTTAAATTACACCAATATACTACTGGTAGTAACAAGGCTGAGCTAGGAATGCGAAAATATAGCGAAAATATATCACTGCTGGTGCTGTTTTTTTTTTAGCATAGCGGCGTGGGATATATTTATTACACCACTCGCGAGTATAAAGATGCGTTAATCGACTTGGCTTCGCCTCGTCCATTAACTGCATATTTATACTCGCTCGTGGTGTAATACGTAGTATTGAGATACAACAGAGCAATCAATTGTAGGAGGTTATCACCAAAGTTGAATTTGGTCATCACAAGCCGTAAATAATCCAGTGATACTGAATCAAATGCCGCTTCAAAGTCTGCAGCAACAATAATTCCAGTCATTTTTTATATATATATTTGGTTAAGGCTATTGTGTCAAAAACAATCGAGTATTCTCGCCTATGTATCTACCAGAAATGAAAGCAGTTTGACAGGGACTAATTATTTTATATATTATGCTTTTGAGTCTGTTTGCCATTTCTGTGGAAATTATTTTATAATGAACATTTAATGAAGTATTTGGTCTTCCAACCTTTCATCTCGTGTGGTGACTTTCCTTGTGTGGGAATTAGTTTGATAATCTCTATTCTATGTAAAGGTAAGTTTTGTTTTTGTGTGAGTGACGCTATAATTGTGCGATGCAGGAATGGCCCTAATTCAGGCCAGAAAGCTCTAAAGAATTCAACCGGAAAACCATTTGACCCTGGTGTTTTCCCTTTCTCATTCCTTGCAATGCTTCTGTCAGCTCCAGTAACGATATTTCCAAATCTAATCGTATTATATCACTAAAATTTATTGTTGTTATAATATTTTGATGGTAAAATGACCATCACTATCAAATTATACGTGTAAAATAGTCCATAAAACATGTATTGCATGACTTTCGGAATTTTTCTGCGTATAGTGACCCTTTGTGACCTAACCTTGACCTTGACCTTTGCCAACAATCTCATTTTAGGTCATGCAGGATGTGTAGTATACCTTTGGGAGTAATTTGGGTGATCATGGTCGCAACCAAAGGCTTTGGATGCAATGCATGGTCCATAAACTCAAATGCCTCCATTTTGACCTTTGACCTGATCTTGACCTGATATGTGACCTCAACTCGAAATTTTCGAGTATGCGAGACGGAACTGACGGAATTTCGAGGTCGACAGCCGGGCACTAACCTGTTAGGGTTCCGGAATGACATTACCATGGTGTCCCACTGTCCCAAGCCCGGCAAGTTGGTGCTCGCCGTGGCCACATAACATCGGACCGCATTGGTGCGGTGCGGCTGGTGGATTGGTGCGGCTGGTGGACAGTCGCACCAATAAGTCAGATATATTGTTCTACTATAACGCTACAAATGGTGGTGTGGACGTGCTGGACGCAATGACGGAGTACTATATGTACAAACCGTCACTCACCCGCTGGCAGACGGCCATCTTCTTCTTCGTCATGGGCGTTGCACAAGTGAACGCTTCGACGATCCTGATGCTGAACAGGGGACAGGGAGATGAGCACGCCAATAATAGTGAACGACGTACGATCATGTACGCCATGGGGCAGCAGCTGGTACAACCACGGCTGACTGAGAGGATCGTGAGCCCGACCGAACTTAACAGCGGCACGCTGTCGGCGCTGGCGTGCGTCGCTGGTCAAGGATCAGTGCTGGCCCCAGCAGCAGCGCCGGCGCCGGCCCCAGCGCCGGCCCCAGCAGCGTTTTCTTTTTTTGGGGGGGGGGGGGGTGGGAGGAGAGTGGTCTCGCCCACCCCGTAGTCCATCTTATAGCTATATGCCGCCGCGAGTGGGGAGGAGAACGACTCCCCTCCGGGGCGGGGAACCGAATGACTTGCGCCAGTAGCCAGACTTGCCCCAGCAGCGGACGCAGCGACAGCGGAGGCCTCACCAGCGGTGACACCACCAGAAGTGGAGATCACACGCTGCCGACAAGGCGTACAGCCGCAATGGGACGCTGTGTGGCCTGCTTGGACGACCTAGCAGGCACGGGTGACTTCAAGCAAAATAAAAACAAGCTGACTAGGAAGCAACCATGCGACCAGTGTAAGAGGTTTGTCTGCGAGAAGCAGTGTGAGCTTGTCCGGTTGTGCCACAAGTGTGTGGGTGGTACTGACAACGTGTGAGTGTGAGGTGTCAAAATGTTATGAACATGTCCTGTGTATCACGGCTTCAGTGACGCTCAGAAAGCATACAGTGTGTATGTTCATTCGTTATTTGTGTTGTTTGTGTATGTGCCTACGTTTTTATTAACGTTCATATGTCAAATTGAAAACGTTATTTTTGGTAAATAACGTCGATAAGTCCGTGTCATGGATATCTTTATCGAACGATCTCAGAATACACGTTACCTGTATGGCGCAATTGTGCATATGACTTCTTATACGCGTACCGTCTGAAGGAACCATATGAATGCTAAACTATGCATGACAAGCATAGTTCATATTCACTATGAACGTTGAACGGTCGTAGTCCGGTCAGTATGACCCAAAAACATTTAAATGCACCCTAACAAGCATTTGCATTGCATTACACTCGCGAAGTAACCATAAAAACATTTGGCAAATGTCCAAATAGCTACTTTACCTACATAATGACAACCAAGTTTCTTGCATGTTGATAAGTTGCATATTATGCTTTTAGTGACAAGACACAGACAAATAAATGCCACCACTGAATTTCTGAGACAGAACTGGTCTAGAAGCTTGCCTTTTTTGTTCAGATTATTCAATTTCAAATTTTGACTTTATATGACATGACATTGACCTTAGCTTCGCATAAGGGTCATTATATGGGGACAGGTTATGAAAATGGTTACTTCTATCGAGTCCTAAGGGTAAAATAACACATATAACATGTGTTGCATGATTTTCGTAGACATCCTACCAATAGTGACATTTTGTGACCTGACCTGACCTTGAACTTTGCTCAAAATTTCATTTTCGGTAATGTAGTAGATGTATTATACCTTTGAGAGCTTTATGTGCGATAATAGTCGTAATCTAAGGCTTTTAATTGAAAGTATGGACCATCAACTCAAATAACTCGATTTTTTTAATTTGACTTGAACGTGACCTGACATGTGACCTTATTTTATGATTTTCGAGTATGCATTATATTCTTCTCGTTGAGAGCTTGCGATCGCGACAATGCGCGTCTCGCTGCGGTTATTGGTTCGGAAGATACGAGGGTGGGGTCAAATTTACCCCCCCCCCCCCCCCAGCGCCGCGCGTTCGGCTGCAGACCCCAGCGCCGCGCGGGTTAAACCGCGAGATACTGGGGGTATATTTCATAACGCGACTTACTGGGGGGGGGGGGGGGGGCTATTTTTTGCCCCCCCCCCCCCCCGTCGGATCTCCGGAACTACTGAAGGATTGTAAAAATTCAAACGGCATTCGATAGCCTTTGGAAATTGATCGAGGGAACCATAATATTGTTGACCTCGGGGTCACTGATGACGTCACAGGTCAGGTCAAGTACAAAATGTTTGACCGAGTCAAATGGTCTCGATGGATGGAATTGTCGCGCAAAATTGCGATATTAAACGCATAAGAAGTCGATAAATCGGTATGATTCGGGTGTCTGACACTGACACTGACACTAAGTACCATTCTAAGCTATTTATGACCTTGTGCAGGTCAAGGTCATCCGAGGTCACGAGGTCAAACTGCAGATTACGGTCATTAGGCGTTTTAACACATGTTTATGGGTTTGTTTTTCGTCTAGAACGCGAAGAATGACCTTAGAACATTGTTTGTTCCATATAAGTCGAAGTAAAAAGCAAAAACGGATTTTTTTTATGCATAGTATGTCTCCTAATAAGATAAACCTTGCAGGGGAGTGAGAGGTGGACGATTTTTGTCATTTAAGGGTCATAAGTCAGTCATTTTTAAAGATATCGCCTTCAAATTTGGACACCGAATACGTCTTGATCACATATATTCCAAATTTTGGATAATTCTGATTTTTTTTTTGAAAATTTTGTTAAAAAAAATGTATTTGGATTTCTCAAAATTTTGAATAAAAAAAACTCAAAAATCTGAGACAGCAGTTTGATAGCACTTCTATTTTCAATAACTTGATGGAAGACAATTTAATTAATCTTTAACATTGTACCTTTGACAGCGTTTTCCGCAAACCATTATTTTTCAACAAAAACCGAAGAACATGACGTCTCTCTGACGTCATTCCCGGTTGACCTATCATAACCTTATCTTTTTCCTTTTGCCAGCATGTGTATTGATGTGAAAGAATGTACTGCAAATTTGGTGGCAATACTTGCGTTGGTTTAGGAGTTATTGCAAAATAACGGGAGGGGTGGGGGGCAACAAATAGCCCCCCCTCCCCTGTAAGTCGCGGGTTTAATGTCAGAATGAGGGTCGTAGGTTGCAGGGGAGATACCAAGACCAAGACAGGTTACCCCGCCGACAAGTAACAACAACAGTTTTGTATTTATTATGTCTCCTAATAAGATAAACCTTGACATGTATATATCAGTTTGAAGCGCTCAGTGTTGCGCTTCAAGTGCTTATTTAATTATTTTATAATTCGTTGCCAAGTGCGCGCTAGAGCTTGAAATCAGCAGGACCTTAGTGTGTACCATAGTAACTGCGGGGCCCTATACCTACAATTCATATACACGTTTTGTTTTATATCGGTGACCTAAGGTCAGGTCGGTGACGTGACCTCCCCATTATAAGTCAATGGAAATATTTTCAAATGCTTCCTTTTCAGAGAATACGCATCACATCAGGCCAATTATTTCAGGACCATGCAATTATAGGTCATTATTGATTACCCAGCGACAATATTTGCTCAGTGAAGGTCAGCTGAGGTCATCCATGGTAACCAAGCCATCATTGTCCATAACCTATGTTTAAATAACGATACAGACGTGGCACCGATACCACTGTGTTTATCTCGTCTATCTGCTTCCCAATATGTGCATTGTGAACTACATTGACTGAAATATGACCTTGGATGACCTTTACCTGAGGTCGAATTTCGCATTTGACCTAAACCACTTGCAATGTGTATGATTCAAAGCGCCTGGACGAGACAAACACGACGGCTATAAAGGTAAACAGTGCTTGCCAAAAATACCTTTTTTGGCCTTTGATGACCGCTGGAGCCCTAGCCGGCATTGACTGGAGTCTCAGCAGAACGCCATTGACTGGGGGGTGGGCGTTAAACGCCCCCTGCTGGTTATCTTCCGAACAAATGATCGCAGCGAGACGCGCAAGGCAGCGATTGAAAGCTCTCAATGAGACGAATCTAAAGCATGCTCAAAATGTTAAAGTGAGGTCAAATGTCAGGTCACGGTCAGGTCAAAGGTCAAAATCGGCGTATTGGAGTTTATGGGCCATACTTTCCATCCAAAGCCTTCGATTGCGACCAGTTTCACCCAAAGTGCTGCTAAAGGTATGATACATATCTAGCATGAGCTAAAGTAAGATTGTTGGCCAAGGTCAAGGTCAAGGTCAGGTCACAAAAGATCACTATGCTCAAAATATCTACGAAAGTCATGCAACACATGCTTTATGAGTTATTTTCAACGTATAATTCGATAGTGATAGTCATTTTACCACCTGACTTCATTTACGTGAAGTAAATGTCAATTTCAGGTCATGTTCAGGTCACCGAAGGTCAAAATTTTACATTGTTAAATCTAAACAGGGAAGGCATGTTGCTAGAGCAGTTTTATCTCAGAAATACAGTGCTGGGATTTATTTGTCTGTATCTAGTCAATACAAGCAAAAACACGCATTCAAAAACACGCAAAAACACGCAAACAAGTCCGTCAGAAATAGAGATATCAGTTTGAAATTTGGCATGGTAGTTGCCTATGTATGGTTCTCTGACATATCTTCCGTTTTTATATTTCAGAAAATGTTGATTTTGTGATAATTCCCCCAAAAGAAAAGAAGTATTTTTTTAGTTTTTGGGGGTCAAAAACTAAAATTTTCAAAAAAATGAGATCATCAGATTGTATCTGTTGCAACTTGCTATATTTTTGCGTTTTTCGATTGCATTTGGCTTCAAATGTGGCATTTGTACGGCCTGGAAAAGTTTAGCTGATTTTGGTGTAAAACTCGTGTGTAGTGACGTCACTAAATTCGCTATAACTCGAGAGAAAAAAAATATACGAAATTTCTTCATTTTAGTACACAAGACGTCAAAATGATGTTTAAGTAGGTACCCGAAGTTTCACGTTGATAGCGCTATTAGTGTTTCAGCTATTGCGAAAATTCATCAGGGGGGGTTAAACTTTCCCCCAGTCAATGGCGGGTTAACTATTGAACTGAGCTAAAATTCAAAGACAACAATTTCACTTTTCAAGAGCTTTCGAGTTTTTTTTTATTCACGTTTGTTTCTAGCTATTATAGTTCCCGAGATATTTGGGAGTTTCTGGAGCAGTCTTATAATTGGAAAACATGACCTTTGATGACCTAGGTAGTAGGTACCTCAATGTTGACCTGAACCAAAAAATGACCAAAATTGTTTTGACATAATTGTTGACGAGCTATATAACTGTTTAACGGTTCCGCCTACTCTTCATAGGAGCCGAGTCAGAAGGGGGCATTCAGACGCCTCCCCCCCCCCCCATCCCGGCACGGCGAAGGTGGCGCCGAGCTCCGGCACGGCGAGGGTTAAAGCAATGTGCATACAATGCAATGCAGCAATGTGCATACAATGCAATGTAGCCATGTGGAATGTAGCATGGCAATGTAGCAATGTGCGTACTCTATAATTTTCCCTGTATGGGCTAAATGACGCACAAAGATGAAGACATTTTTCGCCTCATAACAGCAAGCAGCACTTTCAATTCAATAGCACTTCTTTCTGTAATATGTCCAGAAGCTCACGCAAATCATACAGCGTCAAAGACCAGCTTTTGCCACATGTGGAGCTTTGCCGATTAGATGCAATCACGGATCGATTATACAATGCCTGAGGAATACTTCCAGTTGATTGCCACATAGATTGCATAGTCCGCCCTGTCCGCCCCTGTAGCTCAGTTGGAAGAGCGCTGGGCTTCTGGCCTCACCCGGTAGTGGCAGCCCGGGCTCGAGTCGCTTCGGCGCTTGCTATTTGACCCTGACTGGGATGGCCTATGGCCGGTGGCAGCGGTCGCACTCAAGGTCAGGTGACGCCAGAGGGCGGGGCGGACCGTGTCCAGGTATGTCGGGCACGTACAACTTCCGCTTCTAAATTCTGCCGGACGCCAGGAATTGCTTGATCGGGTGGTGGGGCCAGGGCCTGCGCAACAAGCTATGCTTAGCGTGGGTCCTGACTTCGGAAATCTATCCATTCAAAAACATTCGGACTAAATTATAAAAAAAAAAAATTCCATCAGTTTCAGACATAGTTAACTTATGTGAACATCGCATTCGACTAAAGCGGAAGTTTGCGCACTGCACACGTACAGTCCTGCTACTGACTTGGTTTTTAATCATGCTTAACTCGCGCCCCGCTTGGCCCTTGGATTTTCTACGCCCTACTGCGGGGGGGGGGGGGTGAAAACCCCTCCGTCTAACTCGGCTCCTATGGACATAGACCAAAACAAATTACAACGTTCGAAAACTCGTCAAAAATCATTTTGAAACTATTTTAATTTGTTTTTTCTCTCAGGTCGAAATTGAGATCACCAGATGTAATCAAAGGTCAAATTTTCCAGTTTAAACCTATTTGTAACAGGCTCCTGGCTACCCCTATTTGTAACAGGGGGGGCGGATTCCGCCCCCCGGAGATCTCGAGATCTACCCGTCCGATTTTCACAAATGAAACGGTGTTTGGTTCCCATCAACACGATCTACATTTCTAAATAACAAAACAAATCTAAATTTTGGATAGGGGGGCAACAGGGGGGCAAAAACGACAAATGTTAGTGGTATTTTTGATCCAACATAGCTTTCATGTTTATCGACCGATTTTAACACAACCAAAAGGAATCGATAGAGATTGAATTGGAAATTGATATATAACGGTGACGTTTGAAAATTCAAAAATCATAGGCGTGTGCAGGCCACTCAATATGGGGTGAAGTAAATGCGTAATGAAACCATTTTTTATGTTGTTTTTTGATAAATGAAATGGTATGTGATTGTGACATTAGACAAAACCGGTTTAAATCATATTTTTTGCCATAGGCGGTACCAGGTTAGTGAAAAAGGGAGGTCAAATTGGGAAAAAAATCTTAACTGCAGACAAGTTACTACCCAGCACTATAAATATGTTACTGATCGTAGATAGTTCCTTTTTGCATGTTGTACTTCATCATAGGCGTATTCAGGATCCAAACTGGGGCGGCGCAAGGCCTTTTGATAAGTATATTATCCGCTATTATGATACTAACTAGTCAACAGTGACTATTTCACTTACAACTTCAATTAACATTGCTTACCCCCTTTTTACCCTACCTGGACTCGCCTATTATCTTATAATCGTTCGTAGAGTAGCCTGTGGTGCGTGTTTCATCCGAAAACTGCAGTATATTATGTCATTGTACGCCCATGCCTCTTAGTTTCCTTGCAATAATATGACCCCCTTTTTTCCATTCCTGAGCGCGCCTTTGCAAAAAAATGACTTTATTCCCTTTTCTGGTCTCATATATGCATATATCATTATAAGCTAAACGTCTATTGCGCCGTTATCGCTGGCATATCGTCATCACCATGCCAGTCACCCCCCTTTTCATGTGCCTGAACACGCCCCTGAAACTCTATATGTAATAAATTATGCAAATAATGGAAGCAGAAGCTATCTTTTACATCTTGATAGCTATAAATGTCCCTTACATCGCTCTATTGGCGTCCCGCCAAGCATTTAATTCTTCCAGGAACCCCCCCCCCCCCCTTTTCAAGCCCCTGAAACCGCCTCTGCCATGCAATTTTTATGATATTTCATTAACATCAACTAATTTGCACTTGTTGCAATCACCGTAAACCGATGTAACGTTTTCTTACTTGAGGCAGTTAGGAAGAAACCTGTGAAGGTCGCATTTCCGTATTATCGCCAAATGTCGCCTCCGAACCCACCCAAAACTGTGCCCTGGAACCGCCTCTGTTCAGGTTAAGAACTAAAATTTTTGACTCCAAATGCGGTATTCAATTCAATGAAAGGTTCCAAAATTTCATGGGCCTGCTCCCAGCCGTTCTGGAGATATTTGCGAAAAACATGAAGGGGGGGGGGCGGAATCCGCCCCCCCTGTTACAAATAGGGTTAAGGACTTTGCTCCAAACAAAATGCAAAATATCTCGGGAACTATGCTAGTTAGAAACAAATGGAGAAAAGTAATCGACAGCCATTTAAATTTTCAATCGTTAAAAAGTCCCAACTTTGATCTCAGGGTAATAGTTTAGGCTCCAGAGGCAATAAAAGTAAAAATGTTGATTTTTATCCAAATTGTTTTTTGCTAATTACTTTGTACTTAATAGTTATAACGCAATACAATGTACGTACGCCATCGTGTTTGTCTCATCAAGGCGCTTCGAGTAATATACACGGTGACCTTGTTACGTCAACTTCAAAATTTGACCTCAGGTCAAGGTCAAGTGGAGACACAAGTAGGTCATATTGCATATTGGGAGACGTGTCTCGACGAGACAAACACAGTGGTACCAGTTTCACTTATCCATCGTCATTATGTCGAGAGTTATTGACACAAAAGTGATGGCGACCTCGGATGACCTCAAATGACCCCTTAGGAGCCGCTGAACAAAATGTGCACTTAGTTCATCAAGAATGTCCTATTATAACAATATCCAGAAGGAATTTGACTGATATCATGCCTATTCTCGAAATAGGAAGTCTTCGAATATTTATCCATTGACTTATAATGGGGAGGTCACGAAATTGACCTGACCTTAGGTCACCGATATCAAAATTCCGAGATAAATGTTGTGTAAACACTGATGGCCTCATGCAATTCTAAAAGTTTCGTATCGATCCCTGTAAAAACTGTGGTCATGGCACGACTGCCAACTTCTTTGGAGGTGGGGTCACTTGACCTGACCCGGTGACCTGAACTGCCCTTACACGAATCTCACACTTATAGAAAAGGTGTGAAACAGAGAAATGGTAAGGTATGCAAAATTGGGCGGCGATACACGCTGCCATGTTTTCGTAATCTGGAAAAAACCGCAGGGGGAGGGTATGTTCAACCCCCCCCCCCCCGTCGGGCGAGGGCTAACACGCGGAAACTCCCAGGAGGGGGGGGGGGGGCGGAAATAAAATAAATAAAAAATATGTGGCACCGCTGTTTGGGCATCAATTACCCACATGGTGTGCAATTTTCGACATCAGGTCATATCAGGTCAGGTCACCAGATAAAGTCAAGTGACCCAACCTTCAAACAAGTTTGCGGTCGTGCCACAGCCACAGTGATTGACCGAACGGTTTCAAACTCACAGGATGTCATCATATCATATGTACCTGCAATTTGTTTACCTGGAATGTTTTATATCGGTGACCTAAGTTCAGGTCGATTTCGTGACCTCCCCATTAAAAGTAAATGGGGAAAAATGAAAACACGTATAAATCCATATGAAATGGCTAAATTTGACCAGTTTACATTAGATCCACCACTCTTGCGATAAGTGCAAGCCCTATCTCACATTTATGTTCTTTGACCTCTGCGAGGTCAACTCAGGTAAACCCAGGTCACGTATGTTGTTTCTGCAATACCTGTTTACCAAATCAAAGTAAAGCAATGGGGGTTTCACTGTTGTATTTGGCTTGCCAATTGATGCAAAAGTTGACCTTTGCCTGACTTTTTTGTATTACCTAACTAGGTCAAGCAATTGATCATTCGATGCGTCTCGACGAGACAAACACAATGGTGACAACTGTTTTACTATATAATGCTTCTGTCAAAAGTTTTAAAAAACAATTCGGCGATTTTTGGAATGTTTAAAATACAATGGCCTCTGCTGACCAAAATATTGACCTAAGCTCAATACTGACAAAACTTCAGAAGCAGAACATTCAATTGTTTTTCGAACACTTTTTTTCGCGCGTCGCTACACTCTTTTAGTTATCGAGATATGTACTGTTGCATTAATAACACTCATATCTAGCCTAAATTTGACCTTTGGTGACCTCTGGTGACCTCAATATTGACCTGACCTAAACAAGACCGTTATGCTTTGCATAGAGCTTGTCTCGAGCTATCTAACTCTGTGTTTTGCTTGTCGCTACATTGTGTGGTATTTGAGATCTTAGGGCGGAGGGGGGGGGGGGGGGGCGGAAATCAACCCCTGCCCGGCAGTTCGTGGTTGTCGCGAACCCTCGGCGGTGTTAGTACGACCCCAATGGATGACGTTAAAATAAGAATGCGAATTCCTTCCAGTTTAATCCCATGACATTTCAGATCATCTGTGCGCCAGGAGGCTCGTCGATAAAAATAAATCAGGTATTTTGTATAGGTCATCGATCTTTGGAAGTTCAAATGTGTCACTGAAGGGTTTTAAGGCCACGAGGCACAGCGACGGTGTCGGTAAAGATGTAAAACATGGACACAGCCTCACAAACGTCGCCATGAGCTCATTAACCCTCGCCCTACGGGGGGGGGGGGGGGGGGGGGCCTGACAGGCCCCCCTGATGTTTTTCTTGAATAACTTTTGATACATGGAGTGCATCTTGCTGACATTTTTGGTAGCTGAGTTTACAACAATTATACGTAGGCTGTAAAATGTATTTGAAATTGGTTAAGTGGTTTAGGAGATAATAATGTGTTGATGACGTCATGTTGGTAAAAAAATGAGAAATATTTGAAATATCGTAGAAAACAGAGTTTTAAAGAAAATAACAAACGCAATTAACCAAAGATGCAAAATGGCAATATCTTTAAAACGGAAATCTTTGATTTTCAAACTTTTGGGTTTTTGACCCCTAAAATAAAAATAAAATGATTTTTTTTTGGAAAAATCTCCACAAAATCAAAATTTTCAAAGATATTAGAAAAATTGGATTATATGTGAGAGAAATGAGTATGGGCAATACCCATACCAAATTTCAAAGCAATATCTTCATTTTTGACTGAGTGATGGCTTCTTAAGTGTAAGAAACTGATAACGTCATTTCTTTTATATTTTTTATATATTTTTGGTAGCTGAGTTTACTGGTACTGGTGGAGTTTTTTGGTAGCTGAGAATGTAATTGAAATTGGTGAAGTTGTTTGGGAGAAAATCATGTTTTGATGACGTCATGTTGGTAAAAAAATGAGAAATATTTGACAAATCGTAGAAAACAGAGTTTTAAAGAAAATTGCAAACTCAATTCACCAAAGATACAAAATGTCATTCTCTTTAAAATGGCAATCTCGGATTTTCAAAATGTTGGGTTTTTTACCCCTAATTTTTTTCTTACCTCTAAAGATTTTTTTTGGAAAAATCCCCACAAAATCAAAATTTTCAAAGATATTAAAAAAACGGAATATATGTGAGAGAACTGAGTATGGACAATACTCATACCAAATTTCAAAGCAATATCTCTATTATTGACTGAGTGATGGCTTCCTAAGTGTAAGAAACTGATAACGTCATTTCTTTTAATAACTTTTTGACATTTTTGGACAAGATACGAACAAATAATTACCTTTTTAGTATTTTTGAGCCAAAATTGGTCTAGGAACATGCCTTTTTATTTACATTTATCAATTTCTAATTTTGAGGTTTTCTGAAGAGCAAAATCGTTGTTCTGGACATGGTAAATCCGAGGTCATTCACTTGACCTGGAAGGTCACCCGTTGACCTGAAACCTAAAAATCGCATACTGTTAGATTCCACTCATGACAGGCAACATGCTGGTTCTTACCGCATTGCTCTAAGTTGCTTGGTTTGTAAGTTAACAGGGGGCCTGTCAGCCCCCCCCCCCCTGTAGGGCGAAGGTGAAAAAGACTCCAGTAGGGCGAGGGTTAAGTCTTCTAAAGGACCGAGTCAGATACTTACCAAAACTATTTTCCCATCTGCTTGTCTTGTTTTGTTGGTAAACACATTGCCACTCTCTCGTTCACACATCCGACCTCGTAGGTGTCAAAGCCGGCATGAGGCGTCCGTCACGCGCAAAACCACCACTTCTCCTATGTCATCTAACGGTGTGCTGGTGACCATTGCAGGTAGAGGCCGACTCCCTGCACCCCGACCCCGACCTGCTGGCCACCTTCCTCCAGGAGCAGGACGTGGCTAAGTGGGCCGACTGCTGTCGCAACGCGGTCAACTGCTGCCGGCGCATGCGGGATTCCTCTCCGGCCACCAGTGAGTTATCCAAATATAACCAAGCCTTGTTTTTGTGTGACCAATACCAAGGCGACTTAATGCGATCTTGTATCGATTGTTTTGATTTGATGAGGGACACTCCTGTTTGGTGAGAGACACTCCTATGAAATGAGATTATTTGCCCAAGGTGATGAAGAACACTGGATAAGTAGTTTGTAAATCTCCAGGCAAACTTGGCAGCGGCGACATCACGACAAACAAATCAGCCACCTGTGATGTCCACCTGTGATGTCCACCTGTGATGTCCACCTGTGATGTCCACCTGTGATGTCCACCTGTGATGTCCACATGTGATGTCCACCTGTGAACCTGTGTCCACCTTAGATGTACATCTGTGAACCTGTGTCCACCTGTGATGTCCACCTGTGATGTCCACCTGTGATGTCCACCTGTGATGTCCACCTGTGAACATGTGATGTCCACCTGTGGTGTCCACATATGATGTCCACCTGTGATGTCCACCTGTGATGTCCACATGTGATGTCCACCTGTGAACCTGTGTCCACTTTAGATGTACATATGTGAACCTGTGTCCACCTGTGATGTCCACCTGTGATGTCCACCTGTGATGTCCACCTGTGATGTCCACCTGTGATGTCCACCTGTGATGTCCACCTGTGAACATGTGATGTCCACCTGTGATGTCTACCTGTGAACCTGTGTCCACCTGTGATGTCCACCTGTGTCCACCTGTGATGTCCACCTGTGAACCTGTGATGTCCACATGTGATGTCCACCTGTAAATATGTGTCCACCTGTGATGTCCACCTGTGAACCCGCCATTGACCGGGGTATCAGCGGCTCAGCCGAACACCATTTACTGGGGGGGGGGGGGGGGGAAATTTCGCCCCTGATTATCTTCCCAACCAATGATCGCAGCGAGACGCATACGGCGGCGTTCAAATATTTTTTATCTCCGATTTTAGGGGTCAAAAACCCGAAATTTTGCAAATCTGAGATTGCAATTTTAACCCTCGCCCTACATTAGATACATAATAATTATGTCAAATAATTATGTCTAATAATTATACATACAATAATTATGTCTGACAGCCACCCCCACCGATGTTTTTATTGCATAACTTTGTATATTTGCGGCACATCTTGCTGAAATTTTGGGTAGCTGAGTTTACAACAATAATACGTATGTTGTAAAAATGTATTTGAAATTGGTGTAGTAGTTTGGGAGATAATCATGTTTTGATGACGTCATGTTGGTGGAAAAACGATAAATATTTGAGAAATGGTAGAAGACAGAGTTTTGAAAGGAAATTGCAAACGAAATTCACCAAAGTTACAAAATAACATTTTCTTTAAAATGGCAATCTCGGATTTTCACAATTTTTGTTTTTTTCACCCCTAAAATAAAAACAAAACTGATTTGTTTTTGGATTTTGTTTTTGGATTTTATCAGAGAACTGAGATATCAGAGAACTGAGTATGGACAATACCCATCCCAAATTTCAAAGCAATATCTTTATTTTTGAATGAGTGATGGCTTCCTAAGTGTAAGAAACTGATACGTCATTTATTTTAATAACTTTTTTTTGACTTTTTTTTGACAAGATACGAACAAAAAATTACCTTTTCTGTATTTCTAAGAAAAACTGGTCTAGGAACATGCCTTTTTATTTACATTCATCAATTTCTAATTTAAAGGTTTTCTGAAGAGCAAAATCGCTGTTCTGGACGTGGTAAATCAGAGGTCATTCACTTGACCTGGAAGGTCATACGTTTATCTGAAACTTAAAATAGCATACTGTTAGATTCCTCTCATGACAGGCAACATGCTGGTTCTTACCGCATTGCTCTAAGTTGCTTGGTTTAGAAGTAAACAGGAGGACCTGTCAGCCCCCCGTAGGGCGAAGGTGAAAAAAGCTCCCGTAGGGCGAGGTTAAAGAGAATGCCATTTTGTATCTATGGTGAATTGCGTTTGCAATTTCCTTTAAAACTCTGTTTTATATTATTTTTCAAATATTTATATTTTTCCACCAAGATGACGTCATCAAAACATGATTATCTCCGAAACTACTTAAAGGGAAATAATGACCTTTTGATTTTGTTAGCAACAATTTCTTATGCTACTGTTATGGTTTTAAAATTATTTTATTTAAATTTAAGAATTAAATAAAATGATTCCCAAATTCAAAGTTGTAAGTTTAGAAAAAATACAAAACAAGTACCTTGTGTACTTCATGAAGGTCATTGACAAATTCGTCCTTCCCTACCATTGTTTACATCGAGTGCGGCATTTTGGAGGCTCTGTGACGTTTCCGATCAAACTGAGCGCTGCTCGGACACACGCTAGTAGCGCTAGTAGCGCTTTCGTTCTCCATGGCAACCAGGCGTCAGCCAATCAAAAGCCAGAAAGGGAATACGTTCTGGCTTTTCATTGGCTCACACCTGGTTGCCATGGAGAACGAAAGCGCTACTAGCGCTACTAGCGTGCGTTCGAGCAGCGCTCTGATCTTTGAAGCAATCCGTGAAGCATCCGTGGTGCATGACTGACTATCAGTATAAGTCATGAATAACAACAACATGCAAACTATACCAACTCGAATAAAATCAGGGCGGAATGAATTGAACCCCAGGCAAGCTAGTATTCGCAAAGCACTCGGCACTGCGCCACAATAGCAAAAGGTGAGGGAAATGCATATTGCATACAATATTATTACGTCCCAAGTTTCTGAAGTGTCAACTACTACGAAATACAGTGATAACATACCTTTAATAATGATTAACAAGAAAATTCAAACTTAAAAACAATAATTTGAATAAGTCTTTAATTAGCTTTCAACTCAAAATCAGATATATTTTGCAATGCTACACAAGAATGGCACCAGTGACGTCATTAGCAAAGCCTGCTACGGGACTTGGGTATACTAATCAGGAACAACTCGCCACAATGGTTAAGTGCGCCGAGAAGCATGACAATGACTTTGTAAACAAATCGCCGACGCTAAATAGGTCGCCGTCGATGTGCATCATTGAGCTTCCGATTTAATTGCCAGTTTTGTGTTATTGTTTGTTAGTTTTTTTGGGAAAAATTATTATTTGTCATGATAATATAAAGCATAGTGTTATATACAGCCACAGACAAATTATACAATACTCCTAATGTTGAAAACAAATGAATAGATTAAAAAAAATTGAGGGTCGCAATCACAACTATGCCGCCGTTGATATGCATCGATGAGCTTCCGATTTGATTGCCACTTTTCCCAATCGCTGTTAGTTTTAGAAGATCGCCGGGCATATAATCACAACAAGCAGAACGCACAATATATTCTCCACTCCATTGCGTAAAAAAACAATACGGGAAAAGCCCGCAGTTTGATGAGGACCAAAAGTACTTGCAAGTACCGGTCGTTAGAAGTGTGGAACGCTTATCAACTTTAACTTGAAATATCTTTCGGTAGGAAAGATTTCATGCAAAATGTGATGAATTTACAATATATTTTGGTCTCGCCTGGCGATTTCAAGTGCTAACTCCATTTTTGTGGAAAAAGGTCATTATTTCCCTTTAACCAATTTCAATTACATTTTTACAGCATACGTATAATTGTTGTAAACTCAGCTACCGAAACATTTCAGCAAGATGCGCGCCGCATGTGTAAAAAGTTATTCGAGAAAACCTCAGGGGGGGGGGGGGCTGTCAGCCCCCCCCGTAGGGCGAGAGTTAAACCTGCCTGACCACCTGTCAAGCAGGTAAATGTTAACTTGTGTCGAAATGTGTCGTATGCTATGCTAGGCTTATTTTTAAACATTTGTGTCAGTGGTGGAGCTTTATGAAATCGGTTGGGAGGGCTCAACGGCCGAATGCTGAAGTTGAAACTAAATGTCCAATACTATATATATCCATATATAGTGTATAATTATTATATAATATATTGATTATAAAACTATTATAATTATTACAATAATTATGCAAACCATTTTGTCCGTTTCATACAGAAAAAAATATGCAAAACATTGTTTCCAATTTCCTTCTTTCAGCCCACAAAATTGACAAATTACTAGTTAACTGAAATTCATAGGTAAGCACTGACTGGTCATATAATTCTTTTTTTAAGGACAGCAACACAATTTCAAAGCCGTTAAATGTTAAATTATCGCCGTCGGTGGCCAATTAAAAATGGATCTGAAAAACACGTTCATCATACATAATTTTCACATGCCGGCCGGAGTCGGCAAAATTTAACTGACTCTGACTCCGGCAAAAATTACCTTCTCCAATAGACTCAGATTCCGACTCCGATTCTGCAAGACTGCTTCCGACCGACCAATGGCTCTCAGCCCGTTTACGGGCTCTCCAAAATGACCGCGAATTTTCTCAGACTTGCACAGGGCCCTCTTAGCACGGGTGGAGTTTCCTATTCAAATGGTGGGGCAACTGCCTCACCAACTTTGTGTTTTTCCCCACCAACTTTTGTCAGATTTGAAGGTTTCCTGGCGTTAAAATTGCAATTTTTCACCTCAACCATGCCAAACAGCCAGCCAATATGGCATTTCTCCACACCAACTTTTTCTGAAAAGCTCCACCCATGCCTCTTAGGTCTGACAATGGCCCTCTTAGACAAGCGTAAGGCCCTCTCCGATCAGACGGTAGTAATCTCTGGTCGACCGATGATCCTCTCAAAGAAGCGGAGGGTCCTCTCTTAGGGACTTAGGGCTCTCTTAGGCCGGCAAAGCGACCCCCCCCCCCCTGCACACACCCCTTGGACGATTAAGGGTCCTTTCAAACTGGTAAACAGACCTCTCAGACAGGCATAAGGCCCTCTCAGGCATGACAAAGGTCATTTCAGAACGGCAAAGAGCCTAAGGCTCTAAGGCCTAGAAAATACTGCTCAAACCAACGGAGGTCCCTCTCAGACACCCGGGTTCTTTCTGGCCTAGCCAAAGGCCTTCTAAGACCAGCCTGGGGCCCGCTCAGGCCTGACAAGAGCCAATGGAGTCGACCTATGGCCCCCTCAGGCCGACTGAGTTCTCCTTCAGGCCAACCACGTGCCCCCTTAACCCTATTTGTAACAGGGGGGGCGGATTCCGCCCCCCCCCCTCATGTTTTTCGCAGATATCTCCAGAACGGCTGGGAGCAGGCCCATGAAATTTTGGGACTTTTTATAGAATTGAACTCCGCATTTGGAGTCAAAATTTTTAGTTCTTAACCTGAACAGAGGCTGTTCCAGGGCACAGTTTTGGGTGTGTTCGGAGGCGACATTTGGCGATAATACGGAAATGCGATCTTCACGGTTTCTTCCTAACTGTATCAAGTATGAAGGAGTTACATCGGCTTACGGTGATTGCAACAAGTGCAAATTAGTTGATGTTAATGAAATATCATACAAAATTGCATGGCAGAGGCGGTTTCAGGGGTTTGAAAGGGGGGGGGGGGGGTTTCCAGGAAGTATTCAATGCTTGGCGGGAAGCCAATAGAGCAATGTAAGGATCATTTATAGCTATCAAGATGTAAAAGATAGCTTCTGCTTCCATTATTTGCATAATTTATTACATATAGAGTTTCAGGGGCGTGTTCAGGAACATGAAAAGGGGGGTGACTGGCATGGTGATGACGATATGCCAGCGATAACGGCGCAATATACGTTTAGCTTATAATAATATATTCACATATGAGACCAGAAAAGGGAATAAAGTCATTTCTTTGCAGAGGCGCGCTCAGGAATGGAAGAAAGGGGGTCATATTATTACAAGGAAACTAAGAGGCATGGGCGTATAATGACATAACATACTGCAGTTTTCGGATGAAACACGCACCACAGGCTACTCTAAGAACGATTATAAGATAATAGGCGAGTCCAGGTAGGGTAAAAAGGGGGGTAAGCAATGTTAATTGAAGTTGTAAGTGAAATAGTCACTGTTGACTAGTTAGTATCATAATAGCGGATAATACAAAAGGTCTTGCGCCACCCCAGTTTGGATCCTGGATACGCCTATGATGAAGTACAACATGCAAAAAGGAACTATCTACGATCAGTAACATATTTATAGTGCTGTGTAGCAACTTGTCTGCGGTTAATACTTTTCCCAATTTTACCCCCTTTTTCACTAACCTGGTACCGCCTATGGCAAAAAATATGATTTATAACTGCTTTTTCTAATGTCTCAATCACATACCATTTCATTTATCAAAAAAACAACATCAAAAAATGGTTTTATTACGCATTTACTTCACCCTCATATTGAGTGACCTGCAAACGCCTATGATTTTTGAATTTTCAAACGTCACCGTCATATATCAATGTCCCATTCAATCTCTATCGATTCCTATTAGTTATGTTAAAATCGGTCGATAAACATGAAAGTTATGTTGGATCAAAAATACCACTAAAATTTGTAGTTTTTGCCCCTCTGTTGCCCCCCTATCCCAAATTTATATTTTTTTTATTATTTATAAATGTAGATCGTGTTGAGGGTAACCAAACACCGTTTCATTTTTGAAAATCGGACGGGTAGATCTCGAGATCTCCGGGGGGGGGGGGGGGCGGAATCCCCCCCCCCCTGTTACAAATAGGGGTAGCCAGGAGCCTGTTACAAATAGGGTTAAGCCGACCAAGGGCCCCTCAAGTCAACCGAGAACCACCTAAGGCCGTCAGAAGAGCCCCACAGGCACACTAGTGACCCCTATAGGCTGTCCGATGGCCACTCAGGCCGACAGGGGCCACTCAGGCCAACCGAAGGCCTTCTCAAGCTGACCAAAGACCCCTCAGGCCGTAAAAGCACCTCCTCAAACTGACCGAAGGCACCTTAGGCCGAAAAAGGGCCTTCTCAAGTCGACTAAGCCAACCGAGGCCCCTTCAAGCCGACCGAGAGCCCCCTAAGGCCGCCAGAGGACTCCCTCAGGCAGACCGATGGCCCCTTCAGGCCGCCTGAGAGCCCCTCATGCCGACCAAGGACTGACAAAAACATTCAACCTGGCTGAGGTCCCCTCAGACCAAACGAGAGTCACTCAGGCCAACTGAGGCCTCCTTCAAGCCCACAAAGGGTCCCTCAGGCCGACAAAGAGACCCTCAGGCCGACCAAGGGCCCCTCAAGACGGCCGAAGCTCCCTAAAGCCAATCGTGGGCCCCTAAAGTTGACCTCAGGCCCCTCAGGCAAACTGAGCTGCCATCCAGGCCGACATAGGCACTGTCAGGCCGACAAGGGTCCCTCAGGCCAAAGAAGAGCTCCTCAGGCCGACTGGGCCCCCTCAGACCGACCAAGGGCCCCTCAAACCGGCCCAGGTTCCCTCTAGCCGACCCAGCCCCCCTCGTCGATCGAGGGCTTTCAGGCCGATCAGGCCGACAGAGGCCCCCTCAGGTCGGCAGGAGAACCCGCAGGCTAAACGATGTCTTCTTGGGCCGACTGGAACCCCTCGGGTGAACGAAGGACCCCCTCAAGTCGACGGAGTGCGCACTCAGGTCGACCGAGCTCCCCTCCAGGCCCAACGAGGCTCGCTCAGGTTGACCGAGGGCTTGTCAGGTCAACCAAGGACCCTCAGGTCGACCTCGGTTAACTTCCTCTTGAAAATCTGACCATTGATGACCCCGGGTTACCTCAATATTGACCTGATAACAAAAATGAACGTATGCTTTCGAAAGAGCTTGTCTCGAGCTATCTATCGTCGTTTTCCACTTGTCGCTACGTTGCGTGGTTTTCGATATCATAGGGGGGGAGGGGCGAAATCCGTCCCCCCCCCCCTCCAGGGCGTGTAATTATATGAGGCCCTCCAGGGCGCGTGTTAATATTTCAACCTTCGTACAGTACCAGAAAATATGGGCAAGAGTTTCTGTTGCCTCTTCACAAAAGGAACAAAGGATCGAAGATTGTATATGCATGTCTTCCATCAGCTTATTTATTGGATATATTCTTGTTATTATTCTATAATGTGAGTACAACAAATACGTCGACGTCGTGGCATTTACAAGTGTTGTTAATGTTCCCTTGATGTGGCCACCTATTTCGCTTTGGCATTTATTGTTTACTTTCAGATCAGTCTCTAAACTGTTTTGTGCTAAATCTTAAGGTAGAATTATTGATATAGTCTTTCAAAAATTGTGAGCAATTATTTATTTTAATAGGGGCAAGGGATTCTGCGTCCAGATGACGTCGCCAGCCCTGAATCAGATTCGGTCAAATCGCCGGATGACTCTACCTTCTTATAGGGTTTCGGTTTGACCTTGTTTTGTTTCGCCACTTTTCCAGCTAGTTAGTTGCCCTCATTTGTTGTAAACTTTTCCTAGGTATGTGGCATGTGCATAACTTTACTACCTCAGTGCCTTTGCTGCAGCTGCGAGTCACGAAACCTGATGAGAAAGATTGGCTAACGAGGCCAGGCCGGCTGTTGGTTACAAGTCTGTTCTTGTTCTGCAGTGTCTGCACTCTGCAGGACAATAATGTCAATGTCGTGGTTGAGCTTACGTCTTGCATCCTGTTCGTGTATTCATGTTCAACAAAGTTGTCAGGTGATTAACTGAATGCTGACTGAAATCCGCTAATTACATTTAATTTACCTCAATGTCCACTGTCCTGACTTCTGACTTCTGAGTCAAATTAAAAAGTGAAAATGTGGCAATCGACAAATGGAATCATCCAAATGAAAAAGTCTGTAAATTTCGCAGTATTATGGGGTTGCGCTTCTTGGCCACTTCTAGTTTTCAACTTTTTAAGGTACCTTTCTGGTTATCACTTCTACGTAGAAGTAAAGTACTTTACTGGTTTGTTAACTAAAAATTGCTATTTTTGTAGCACCAGCAAATAAACAGTAGAAACAGGTAGATCCACCCATGCTATTCATTGGATACACTTAATAGTTTATTTTCTACGCCATTTTAACTGAAAATTACCACAATTATTTGTTTAAAAAAAATGCTCGGCTGGCTGGCGGACGGGTGCTCACATTTGGTCACAGCTGTGGGCGACTGCGACTGTGGTACCACGGCTGTGGGGCGGGTAGGCCAAGGAAAAGTACAGCCGTGTATAACTCTATTTTGTGGTGCGCTCGTCCCACAGCCTAAGTACATTTCTGCGTTTGGCGCCGGCCGCTCCGCTCGATGTACGTCACCAATACGGGCGATAAGTCCCTCGCCGACTGTGTCAGTCTCGCTTCTATGGTAACACGGCCTTAGGGCCGTGAGTGATATTTATGTTTGCGGTGACGAGAAACAAGGAGACGATGATTGATATGACGAGAAACAAGGAGACTGCAATGGGACGTAATGACTCCAGATGGTGCTCTCGAGAGGAGCTGGTGATCTTCATCTTCACGGACCGACAGCGGGCTGGCTGACCACAGGTCATGTGACCGACAGCGCGGGCTGTTGCTGGACTCGAGTGAGAGCCCGCTGTCCATTCGAGACAGCTGGACTCGAATGGGACGCTTATGCAAAATCGTAGAAAGAAGAGAAACATGTTTACATGTTTGTCTGAGTTCGAAGATTTCCACTGGGCCGTCGCTCGGAAAGTGGGAGGAGCTTGTGTGCGTGCGTGCGTGCGTGCGTGCGTGCGTGCGTGCGTGCGTGCGTGCGTGCGTGCGTGCGTGCGTGCGTACGTGCGTGCGTGCGTGCGTGTGTGCGTGCGTGCGTGCGTGCGTGCGTGCGTGCGTGCATGCGTGCGTGCGTGCGTGCGTGCGTGCGTGCGTGCGTGCGTGCGTGCGTGCGTGCGTGCGTGCGTGCGTGCGTGCGTGCGTGCGTGCGTGCGTGCGTGCGTGTGTGTGTGTGTGTGTGTGTGTGTGTGTGTGTGTGTGTGTGTGTGTGTGTGTGTGCGTGTGCTATCCGTGTGAACCGAGGACAAAACATGATAACACAACGGGCTACCGAGGACCGCAAATTACAACCGAGGACCTGGTCCCGGCCCTCGCTATTTTCACCAATCAGAACGCGTTTTCTTGCGCTCTAGGATCACGTGACCGAATTTCTCATATTTCCTCGATTGTGACGAAAAATATGATATTTGTAACACACGTGTGTTAAGTGTGTATCACCTCTCAAGTTTCAGGTGCGTAGACATTTGTGTTAACCCTCGCCCCGCTGGGGTACCTAGCCGAACACGCCCTGCTGGGGGGGGGGGGGGGGGCAGATTCTGCCCCCCTACCTAACTCCCGAACCAATGGCCGTAGCGAGACGCGCGAGGCGGCGATTGAAAGCCCTCGATGAGACAATTCTAAGCGTGCTTAAAAAAAATACCAAAGGTCAAGGTCAAAGGTCAATATCAGGTCAAAGGTAAACATATCGTGTTTTCGGGTAATTGCCTGCAGAGACCAGACTATCAACAACAGCGCGCCCAAACTCAACCAATACACTTCCAATGAAGACGATAAGATACTGCCTGAGTATAAGACTCATACTAAGTACAGGTCAAGGTCAAGGTCAGGTCACGACAAGCAAAAGTAATATGAAAACCGCGTGACACATGTTTTATGGGTTATTTCAGACGACAAATGCACTGGTTACGGTAATTTTGACATTTGACCTCAAGGTCAGGTCAATATCAGGTCAAATCTGGTCAAATTTTGAAATAACAAAAATGCATTGCAAGACACATGTTTCTTGTTCAGTTTGGTCCCAGGATGCCAATGGTGTATTTTGTTTTTGTGCACGACGTATAAAATGTCAAAAAAATTGCTATTGGAAAAAATCACGTCATCAGATTTTACATATATTACAGCCATTTGGGGGTCAAAAATAAAGATATTGATTTGAAATTTAGCATGGTCACTACTTAGGGGTAGTTTTCCTACATATTTTCCGGTTTTTGAAATTTTTGCAAAATTTTGTTTTTTGGAGACATTTTCCCCCAAAAATGTTTTTTTTTAAATTTTTGGGGTCCAAAAAGCAGAAGTCGAAAAATCCGAGATAGCCATGTTGTAGAAAATGCAATTTCCGATCTTCTGACGTTTTCTTTGCAATTTGCTTCAAAACACGATATTTGAGGATCGATCAAACATTTGTCCATTTTGACCCAAAATGGCGAAACATGACGTCACTTAAACATCATTTTCTCAAAAAATTACCGGCCGATTTTGTCGATTTTTTTTTATACAGACGGCAAATTGATGACAGATAAGGTACAGCAAGTCTCGCGTCGATATTGATTTGAAATGCAACTTCCCAACGACGCTAGCGTCGTTGGGAAGTTATTGAGAAAATTCGTGAAGGGGGGGGGGCAGATTCTGCCCCCCCAGCGGGGCGAGGGTTAAGGAATAGTGATGAACAAAATCCACCCAAACGCAATGGAGGTGGAATAAAGAATGAAACTAAACGTTCGTCCTAAATATATCATTTTTCATAGGATTAATAAGAAAATACAGTTTATACGTCAAAATAAGTTTTAATTTGAATTATTTAGCGAAATATTGAAATATTATAAAAAGTGTGCTTCATCTCTAAAACCAGTTCTGGACGCCATACTCGTGCGTGGTGTATGGGGTGGAAGGAGTCAAAGTTGCAAGTTTCATGATCAGGTAAGAGCACTTCCTTCTTTTCTTGGGTTGGATTATAATTATATTTATGATATATTTGATATATATATATTGAAGATGTATGTACTTATGCTGTTGATACTTTACAGCAATGGTAATCTACATGTGTGGGTATCGATGGGACAAATGCTGCGCAATGTAGTATATATGTTACAGGCAATATGAAAACTCAGGCAGTTTGCAAACTGCCTGGCTTGATTCAGGCAGTTTGCAAACTGCCTGGAATTCCAGGCAGTTTCAAACTGCCTGACGGCGCAAGACTCTCTCCGAGCTGTATGTTGACGTGACGAACCCAGCATGGTGTGGTCAGTGATCGGGCCGTATCCACGAGTGCTGATGCATTATTTGTGCGAGCCGTGTTGCTGTACGTCGAACATAATGAAAGTGAACAATGCGTGCGTGACCTGGGTCCAATCCTCACCGCATCCGTGTACGGAACAGCCGATCGGACCCAGTAAAACTGCCTCAGGCATTGCCTGGGGTAACGTTGATTTTAATTAACATCTTTTTGCTGCTTCACGTATCTCGACAGTTTTTGACTGGCCCAGTCGGCTTTACGGGCGTGGTGAAGACCGGGCCCTAGTGTTCACGTGGATGCTTGCGTTGGTAGTGCAAATGCAAATGCTTGCGTTGGTAGGTGATGCCCGTGGTCAGACTGAGGTCAGGTCGGGCTGTGTACCCACGTGGAGCGTGTCTTTGCTGTGAAGTGTTGCTCGTTAAAACTAACGAGCAACACTTCACTTACGATGCGCATAACTTATAATTTGGTTGAATGGCAAAGAAGGATAATGTTTTGTTCACACTTTGTTAGATTTCTAACGAACCGAATAACGAATGGCATTGAGTACAAGAGAGTTACAGTTAGTCGTGCTGCTCATACGTTATTTGGTGATATCACAGTCATGCTTGAGGACAATTCGGACCAGTGCAGTGATGTGAAGCGGGTCGGTTTTTAGATAACCCCGGCTCCAACTGAATCGGAGTCGATTCTGGTTTCACACCAGACTAAAAAAATAAAGCCTTCTTATTATTTGTTGGACAGTTTTTGAACGAAAGCGAAAAGTAATTGAATGAACCCAAAACTTGCAATTTAAAATTTAGTATCATTTAACGCAAATATACCAGTTAACGAAATGCAAAGGCCACAATTTTGGACCCTTTAATCGCAGAGTCAAAATTACGCATTTTCAGAGACCAACCATGCGTTGTTTCGTCGTTGTTGCTAATGTTGTCCTATAGGTAATTAATGTCATGATTGCGATTCGATACTCTTGCACTCAAAACACACTGGATTAGTTTTAACGAGCAACACTTCACAGCAAAGACACGCTCCACGTGGGTACACAGCCTGACCTCAGTTTGACCACGGGCATCACCGTGACGTCACTGCTAATAGATACGTTTTTATATCGTATCGTATCTGAGACGTTAAAAGGATGTACTACATATTTCAGTTCTCTCCCAACAAAAATCCGTATTCACATTTCGCATGACATCACGATAAACGTCAGCGATTGCTCTGCGGCGTAGCATAAAACACAGGGGCATCGGCTTGCAGGCATTAGAGATGCCAAATGCGTTACTGGGTTTCAAAGATTGTGTAATGTCGCAAGTCATTAATATTGGTGGAAACTCAGCAGAAACCGTACGAATAAAAGGTAAACTTTAAAGTAAAATTTACCATTACGGCTAACTACATGAACTTTAACGATTATACCCATCAACTTCTCGCCTTGTTTACTGAAATGGTGTCGGTATCTTACCACGAATGGCTTCGCCCCTGCCATCTGCATAAGTATCATCCGTTTCAGTTGACTAGTGTGACATTCTCAACAGTGTTCTGAAAATTCAAAATGCCTAGGCAGTTTGCAAACTGCCTGGTGCTCTCCTAGTTTTCATATTGCCTAGGCAGTTTGCAAACTGACTGAAATTTCCGGCAGTTTGCAAACTGCCTGGGATTTCAGTCAGTGTGCAAACTGACTGGACCATTCAGGCAGTTTGCAAACTGCCTAGACAGTTTGCAAACTGCCTGAGTTTCCATATTGCCTGTAACATATATACTCTTTTTACTGATTTTGTCTTGCGCTAATCATATTAAATAGGTACATTAGGTACCTCTAAATTATGCATGAGAAATGAATAATCAAATTGTATAGCTGTGATATAGGAGCTCCATGTACAGTGAGTGGCAATTTGCTGCATCCACAAACATTTGCATGTTTGTGGACGGGCCGTCCACAAACATGCAAATGTATCATGCCAATGCCAAAATTCATTTTGACCCCTTCAAAGTTGATGTCCCTATATCTGAATGGACTAGTGCATGTGATAGAGCCACTTGTACGTTACCAACATTTGGTTTTGTCTTAACATTTCAGTTATATTAAATAATTCAGTGGTGAATCTGGAAACAAATTTAAGGAGATTGGATGGGGTGAAAAAGTAGAATATTTTATATTGGCCAAATTTTCGCAAACTCATACAAATTTACTTGCTGTCTTGGAGTAGGTATGTTGGATAAAACAATCTTTCTTTTGCGAAAGATGTTAGGTTTTCCGGTTATTGAATTACATGTTGGATTTTTGTTGTTTACAATTTTGCTCCATTTTCGTTGATTTGGGGGCATAGCCTCTTGGCCCCTCAGGATCTGCACCTGGTTTTATTGAACAATTTTCAGTAGGTTGTATTACAGAAATCGCTCATTTTCTCGGAAAGTGTAATAGCTATTAAGAAAAGGAAAGAGGAAAGAAAGACGCGAAATTGAACGTTCTTTCGCCTACATGTCCACATATTTTTGATTAGACTAATATTTTAGCCTAAAGGGGTCATCAAACTAAAACAAAAACATCTTGCGGCCTAAAAGTTTTTCGCAAATAACTAACGAACTAATCATCATACAAAATAAATAATAGCACCATCGTGCTTGTCTCGCCAAGGTGCATCGAAACATATACATGTTTACCTTGAAAGGTCAGTCAAAATTTGACCTCATGTCAAGGTTTTTACCTGACCTGAAAAAGGTAATGTTGCATATCAGTCGATCGGCTTGGTCTAGCTGATCACATTAGTACCACTTTTAGGTCTGTATCTCGTTCCAGTCTAAAGTTATCGACCATAAACGGTTGATGACCGGATAACGTCTTATGACCTCAAATTGCCGTTTCAGAGGTCACCGACACAATTTTTTCACCAGAATCTTCCAAAGTGACCTATTATCACCTAATCCAGTAATTGACTTATAATGGGAAGGTCGCGAAAATGACCTGACCGTAGGTCACCGATATACAAATTCCGAGAGTTTCATGGTTGTCCATGTAAAGGTGTCGCCAGGGCACGACTAAAAACTTTTTTGGGAGGTGGGGTCACTTAAACTGATCTGGTGACCTGACCTGAGTTGACCTGGGTCTAAAAATTGCACACAGTGTGTAAAAAAGATGTCTGAACAGCTATGCCAAAAACTGCGCGACGCCGTTTTTCCGCTTTCGGCAAAAACCGTGATGGGGAAGTGGCGAAAATCCCCCCCCCCCCCCCGGGGCGTGCGCGGGATATGACAAAGTTATTTGGCTATGTTGCAACGTCAGGAGCGTTGCCGGTATAATAAACAGATTGTTACATTTTTGACAATACCATATTCGGATTCTTCATACCCGATTTCATCTGCAAAATATCAAGAATGTTGCGTTTACGTTACGATATCTTTTTCTGATTTAAAAATAGCGAATTCAGCAGACAGGCAAGAGTGACAACCATGATGCCTGTGATGGTCCACAAAACAACGGAAAATTCCCGTGACGTCACGAAATTACAATCAGCTGGCGTCAGTGGCGTATTTAAGGGGGGGCCATGGGGGCCATGGCCCCCCCTTGGCGCCGAAGGCGCGCTCCAAAATATGTTGTATCCATTTGGCACGGACGCCATTTGTGTGCAAATTTCAAGATAACCAGGATTATTGTTTTTAACCGATAATGCAAGCGGTTGTATAAGTATTGTCTTTATGGTTCTTGGAGAAAATAAGCATTGTCTACCTAATCTTTTTGACAAATTACAATGGGTACATCAATATCATACATTACATTATTATGAATAAGTTACAACCGGTTTCATCTAACAGATTTAACGATGAAATATACAACAATCCACTGGCGGATCCAGAACGTCGGTCTCGGTGCTGTGTGTGTGTGTGTGTGTGTGGGGGGGGGGGGGGGGGCATACCCCATTTTTTCTTCTTCACAAAATTTAGAAAACTCATCGGATTTTGCTTCCTTATGCATTGCTAGTCGTTTTAAAACAAAATTTCCTTCATAAAAGTTGCTTAGATTTCCTTCTAGATCAGGAAATGTGCAAATCATCGCCGATTTCAGGCGGTTTGGGGCATTTGTCCCCAATGCCCCCCCCCCCCCCTCCCCTGTATCCACCAGTGTAACAATCCGATATTCAAACTTTACCGACCCGGCTCCGGTCCCTGTAAATTTGGTATTTGGTATTTCTGGAATCGAAAGAACTAACATCAGCTAGCCTGTATTTGTTTTGATGTTCAAACTTACCAATCATGACCAATCATAAGCTAACCAGATATTTGTCTGATCCGCAACCGCACGCCAGTGCCACCGCCTGCTAGCTAAAATAAACAAAGCGCGCCTACTGCCGAGTTTTCGGGTATAGTGAGCTGGCTAGAATCAGTTGCAACTTACAATAATAACAAATAAGTCCGACCTTGCGAGTAAAATGGAAGAACCAGCCTTTAAGCGCCGGAGCAAGTTTGAGGCCCAAAGTAAGGCCGAACGAGATAGGCAGGGGGTGGCGCGGTCGACCACCACCAATAAGTCTATTTTGCAGTTTTTCGCACCCAGCACGGTAAGTATTCCAAGTCCAATATTGTATTATTCCAAGGGAACTAAATAAGAGGAGAAAGCGTGTCCTGTCCTTTTCCCAAGACCCACCGGCGGCGACATGGATGGTTATCTGGTGAACTAATTTTAAAATGTTTTATCATGATGTCTTATTAGTGTGAATGTCCAGGGCTGCGGAGTCAGTAAAATTGCATCGACTCCGACTCCGACTCCGACTCAGACTCCCACTCCGACTCCGATCTGAAAAAATCGACTGCGACTCCGGCCTATTATCCGGCCTCCGGTCCGGTTCTGCGGCTGTGTGCTAGATAACAATATATGCAATACCATTCATTTTTCATGTTTTCTTCCCATAAAGAGAACGTAAAACAATTATATGCGGCCTGTGGACTGACGTAGTTTGTTAGTTGTGCATCCAATTAGGTTGCACATATAACTGCAGGCGACAAAACCCGTGAAACGGGAATCGAGCAGCGAAGTTCGCCGCTCGATGCCCGTTTCGCGAGTTTTGTCTGGATATATAAGTGCGAACGCAGTTTGTCTTTGGCATTATGTCTTAAGGGGCCAGCCAGGGATATGGGGGAGCCAGCGTGGGGTCTGGGGAAGGGGAGGGGGCGGCGCCATAGGGCTAATGTAAAAATCCTGCGAATCTGGGGGTGCGGGAGAGGGTTTCAAGCGAACTTGGGTGTGCCCAGCCCTCCAGCCCCCCCCCCCCCACCCCCCGGTGGCGACGCCCCTGGTAAGACTCAAAACATGAATTGTGCTCCCAAAACATGTGCCCCCCCCTTGGCTGATTTCTAAATACGCCACTGGCTGGCGTGGGAAAGTGTCAGAAAGCGCGCGCCAGAAGGAACGGAGTAGTCAGTAAGCTGACGGGAGCGGGTCGGTGCGGCGGTGACTCGCGGTTTTCGTGGAATCACCGTGGAGCCCAGGAACATGGTGAAGAGGAAGAGAAAGGTAGGTGCTAAGCAGCGGTTACTATGTGCTTTCTGGTCACTCTATTGTTTCTGACATGCATGTGCTTCGACTCTCAGCTGGTACCTTGTCCGGTAACGGTGGGGCTGGCGTCACCGTCGCGGCTGGCTTCTCACGAAAATCAGTCTAATATAACCTAACCTAACCCAACCTAACCTACAACCTACAACCTACAACCTACAACCTACAACCTACAACCTACAACCTACAACCTACAACCTACAACCTTCAACCTACAACCTACAACCTACAACCTACAACCTACAACCTAAGCCGCGACGGTGACGCCAGCCCCACCGAGACCCCTTGTCCCACCCAGCGCAGTAGGCCTTACACCCTCACGTATCATATTTCAATCAAATTTGTCGTGGAAGGATTTTTGGAGCCCAGCATTCCGCTGGCACAAAATTAGCAGTGGCGGCTCGTGGTCCCAAATGTGCCTGAGGCCCAAGTCTTGAAGTTGATACGAGTGAAGCGACTTGAGTTTAATTGATAACAAAATTAGATATAGATTATAGGCATATGCACGATGGGTGGGGACCATCCATTATTCGGTCAGTTTGTTTGTTTTTGTTTTTAATGAACAAAATTCGAAGGTGGATGAAGCCGAGAGGAGCTTCAATAAATATTTACTACCTATGTATGCGGAGGAAATTCTCATAAGGGGGTGGGTTTCGTTGAAGACTAGGTTTAAGCTTCACTGCCCCCCCCCGCACATTTCCCTATGACGATTATGTCTCTTCATGTCTGTAACAAATGCTATAAGCTGTTCAAGTATTAAGTTAATGTTTGCAATTATACCAATTAACGGCCGATCTCAGGCGTGCGGAGTACTCCTCGTGGGGTTCGGACGTTCCTTTCGCGATAGCTCTCCTCGCATCCCGCTTCGGTCCTGCCACGGAATTGCCAGTCAGGCTATCCCTTTCTGTGCAAAATTAATAAGTATTTTCTAAACTCGAAACGTGGTTCACCGGTCCCAGGTTCCCGCGGCCGCCCGCCACCTTGGAGCCCGGCGGCTGCGGGCATCACGCCACCTCGCTGATTGGCTCTCGCAGGTCACGTGCTTCTGACGTCACCGCGCTCGCCTGCCGCCGGCCGGCGGAAAGAAGGCCACGTTTTATCGTAGGGCGCATGCGTGGCCGGCCGCCGGCCAGGTTGCCATAGCAACGCTAGCAACGCAAGCCATTGAACCTATGAGTCAATCTGTGGACGGCGATTATCTTCTTTAAATAAACCGGACAGGGGTGTTGATTTATATACTGGGGGGGGGGGGGGCAGGGCAGGGCAGGGCAGGGGCAGGGCAGGGCAGGGCAGGGGTAGGGGTGTAGCTTCTCCAAACAAGTTGAGGGGGCTGAGGTGGGGAAAATCGCTCAAAGTACCATCAAAATCCTGAAGGATACGAATTTCTCTCGGGATTTGATCCACTTTCTCGCCAAAGTTGGGAGGTGGGGGGCTCAAGCCCAAGTTGGGGGCCCAAGCCTACCCAACTGAATACGAAACTACACCCCTGGGGGGGGGGGGGGGATGCTGAGTTGCCCCCCCCCCAATGGTGCTCTCGGCCCCTCCAATGTTGTTCTCGGATATCATATATACCAATGCAATATGCACAGGGGCGGATCTAGGATTTTTCTGAAGGGCCGACCATGTGGGCGCCATTTTTCGGGTTCAAGGGGGCGTCATGATTCAACGTGGGCGCCCACTGGCGGATCAGTTTTTTTTTGTGGGGAGCTACAGTTTGGACCTTTCCTACCCCCGAGGCCACTTTCATCTACTGGGGGGGGGGGGGGGGGGTGCGGTCGGAAATATTTATAACTTGATTCTTTCCATGCAACGCTCATAGGCGTCATGTCATGTTAATGAGTTCAGCAGAATCCCATGGTATACATATAGTGTAAACAATATCGCTCAGTTTACGGACCATTTTCAACTACCGGGGGGAGGGGGCTATCCGTTGGCTATGAAGCGCCCCAATTAATGTAATACGCGCCACTTTCCGCTCTTCTGCAGCTGTCAAATTGCTAGCAAATGACGAAAAACATGAAAATCAAATAAAAATATAAACGAAGGTTTATCAGTTTTTTTTTGTGGGGGGGGGGGGAGTTAATTTCTATTGCCGCCCCTGTCCAGTGTGGAACGGGGGAATTTTGACCCTGCCGCCCCCCCCCCCCCCCCTGGGCCCTTGGATCCGCCGGTGTGGGCGCCACATATTGGATAACTATTACGTTTTTGGATATCAGGAATCCTGTCAATATATGTCATTACATTTTGCGTCCGCTTATTCTGTGGACGTCCATCGCTTTAGGAGGACAATTCTGCCGAAGAAGAGGGCGCCTCTGGTGCAAAGGTGATTGCCTCTTGCCTAGGAAGGGCGCCTCTGAGTTTTACTTCAGTTCAGTTCAGTTTATTAACAAAATTAATACATATTGAAATAAACGATCCCATGGTATACATATTCTGACGGAGGAGTTCTGACGTTCATGAGGGCGTCTCCTAATAGGAAGGCGCCTCTGGCGTGGAGGGAGCGTCTAGCATGGGGAGGGCGCCTCTGGCATAGGTCGGGCGCCTCTCTCGTGGAGGAGGGCGCCTCTCTCGTGAAGGAGGGCGCCGCTAGCGTGGATGAGGGCGCCTCTCTAATAGGAAGGGCGACTCTGACGTGGAACGTGCCTCTCACATTTGGCAGGCGCCCCTCTCAAGGAGGAGTGCGCCCCTGGCGTGGATGGGGCGCCTCTGGCGTGGATAGGGCGCCCCTCGAATCTCGCCCTTTTTGTGGAGGAGGGCACCCCTGATGTGGATGGGGGCGCCTCTGGCGTGGATGGAGCACCTCTGGCGTGGATGGGGCGCCTCTCGAACCTCGCCCTCTCTTGTGGAGGAGGGCGCCCCTGATGTGGATGGGCGCCTCTCGAATGGGGAGGGAGCTTCTGGCGTGAGATTACCTCTCGAATGGGAAGGGCGCCTCTCGAATGGGAAATGTGCTTTTGGCGTGCAGGACGCCTCTGGCGCGGAGATGGGCGCTCTCGCATGAGAAGGGCGCTTCTGGCGTGCGGGTGGGCGTCTCTGGCGTGTAGGAGGGCGCCTCTGGCGTGGATGAGGGCGCCTCTCTAATAGGAAGTGCGTCTCTGGCGTGGAGGGCGCCTCTCGCATACGGAGGTGGGCGTCTCCCGCTTGGGAATGACTCCTCTAGCGTGGAGAAGGACGCCTTTCGCATAGGGAGGGCGCCTCTGGTGCGAAGTTCGGCGCTTCTCTCATAGAGGGCGCCTCTGGCTGGCGACCCTTGAATGGGGAGGGCGCTCCTGGCGCGCCTTCGTGCAGGGCGCTTCGCTTTAATCTTGCACGCCAGGGGCGTGCGGGCGCCTACCTGCGCCTTCGGCGCAGGGGCGCCATCACCTCCGTGCCAAGGGGGGGGGGGGGGGGGGGCGGCCGCCCCCGGCCGCTCCCCCCCTGTATCCGCCCCTGAATATGCATCAGTCTTCAAATGACAGCCAATAACAAACGTACATTTGGATCAATTACTGCGTCAATGTTTCTTGTGAGCATTGGAACTCTATGATCTGCAGTGGGGGGAAATCCTATCTCGGGGAGCCCTGACTACCCTGCGTGAGGAGAAGTGGAATAAACCCGAAATCAAACCTCTCGCGAAGGATGTGCAAACGGTTCAGAACCACCTAGATGAACAAACTGTGAAAACCAAGGAGACGTTCGAGGAAGGAGGGACTCCGCAAGCATACAAAGCCTTCGCTGAAGTCCTACTGGTTCGTCTTATGTTATTCAACCGACGTCGCCAGGGTGAAGTTAGCAGAGTTACCATCGAGGACCTGCAAAAAGGAATCGAAAGTTCTGAGGCGACCAACGTTGACTGCGACGTTCCACTGACGGCTTTTGAGCAGCACATTGCCAAAGAGATGACACGAATCCTGGTCAGAGGGAAGAAGGGCAGGGGAGTCCCAATACTCATAACAGAGGACATGAAGAGCAACCTGATGCTGCTAATTTCCAAGAGGCAAGAAGCGCACATTCTCAACTCCTGTCCCTATGTGTTTGTGAACACCTTATCTTCCGACCACCGGCCTCTTCGAGGCAGCGACTGCCTCCACAAGTTTGTGTCTCACTGCGAGCTCGACAGGGCGCAAACCATGACGTCGACTGGTCTTCGGAAGCAAATCGCTACGCTCTCACAGTTTCTTAACCTAAAAAACCATGAGCTTGATCAGCTTGCCGGGTTTTTGGGTCACGATATAAATGTTCACCGGAACTTTTATCGACTACCCACTTCCGTGGCCCAAGTAGCCAAAATAGGGAAGTTGCTGCTCGCAACCGAGAAAGGCACTTTAAAAAACTGGGCAGGAAAAACACTGGATGAAATTGAATGGACAGATGTCGAGCAAGATGATGTCGAGCCAGCCGATGTCGAGCCAGCCGATGTCGCGCCAGTCGATGTGATGGAGACTGACGCCGATATCGAATCCCGGAACGATTCTGGGGAGGAGGAGGCAGCAGCCGAACGATGGAAGAAGCGGGGCCCAACGCCAGCTCTGGAGCAGCCCGCAGCCAAACGTATATGTGTGGGCTCCGATGTAGTGGTTAACAAGGGTGCTCAGCGAAGAAAACGAGTTCCGTGGAGCGAGGAGGAGAAGGCGGCTATTCATCGCCACCTCGGTAAATATTTTAGCAGCTTATCTCTTCCCGGAAAAACTGACTGTCTGCGCGCGATCGCCGCAGAGAAAGTTCTCGCTAAAAGAACGTGGTATGGGGTAAAATACTTCGTTCACAACGCAAAGAAAGCCATTGAACGCTCTGCGTCTCGGTAGACGGTATGTTTTTTCGGATTGCTGTGTTCAATGTTTCAGGGTAGTATGTGAAACATTCGCTGAACTTCAGCGATCGCCGGTTATCTCAGTTTTGAAAAGATGTTTTGTTTTGTTTCTAAGATAGTTTGTGGTCAAGGATTCGTGATAGTGAAACGCGTTTTACACAACGCAAAGAAGGCAAGCGAACGCCGCTTATCTCTGTTGTGATATGATGTTTTGTTTTTCAAGGATTCAAGGCATGCAATGAGTTTTTAGGAACACCAGGGTGTTTTTAAATAAAAAAATGTCTTTTCACCGTTGTACTTATTCACACAATTCACAGATGGGCATGAACACGCAGGGCGCGACCGTCCCCCAGGGCTTGTGCCCTCTCGCCGCTGACACCAGTAACACCAGGCCCTGGCGCCGTTTAATCCGCTCCACACTCCACACACGGCCGGCCCGCCGACACACAGTACACATACACCCTACCCTTCCGTCCCCGTCTCTCCCAGGGAAAATGAGGTTTATGTTCCGCAATGCTTTCCTCTAGACTGCCCATTGTAAGGTCTAGCAGTCCAAAAACCGTTCGTCCAAAATGATGCGTATATTTCGGGAAGCATAGTACCTACACGAGACGACAACACAGATGATTTCTGAAAACAGCATAACATAATCAGCAAAACCCAATCACATTGCGTTAGCCCACCACCACCTGGGAAGGTAAACTCATTAGAGTTGATGCTGGATGGCTCCGCTCGTATCTTGGGGTCACACCCAGAGTGTCTGCATTACTAACAGCAGGGGATACCGCGTTATGTCTAAGCCATTGCCGAACGAAGTCGTAGTGTTTCAGGGTTCAGCCTTCGGGCCGCTGCTGTTCACCGTTTTTTTTTAATGACCTGAGCCTCCACGCACCTGACGCATTTATCGTACAGTATGCGAATGATACACAGGTTCTGGTCAGCGTCAGGGACAGGGAGTCAGCTCTGGACGGATGATACACAGGTTCTGGTCAGCGGCAGGGACAGGGAGGGGTTCTGGTCAGCGGCAGGGACAGGGAGTCAGCTCTGGACGGATGATACACAGGTTCTGGTCAGCGGCAGGGACAGGGAGTCAGCTCTGGACGGATGATACACAGGTTCTGGTCAGCGGCAGGGACAGGGAGTCAGCTCTGAACGGATGATACACTCCCAATATCCTCCCTCGTATTCCGTCGGTTTTCCACCGAGTCAACAATCTGCTGCTTAGCCCTGGCGGCGGCGGACAGCGGGACGCTAACCCTCTCCCGGCCGGCGGAGGTGACATGCAGGCCTCCCTGAGCGGGCGTTGACCGGGACCGGGCCAGCCGTCGCCCGCCGCTCCTGACCCGGCGACACGTGCTGACAGGTCACAACTGCCGGGCCACTCACTGTCAATCACTTCTTGTGACGACCAACGCGTCCAAACACCACGGCACGTCTACAGGGGCAAACGGCGTCAGTGCCAACTGCCACCCCACGTGACTATAACTACTGGCTAGTGAAATCATCTGAACATGCGATTCTGAAACCGCCTCCCCGCGACACACCACCCTCAGGCCGCCTAATATCCCAGACAAAATAAACCTGAAAATATTACAATAGACTTGTCAAAAATATAAGCGTCCACGATGGCGGCAACTGGACCGCAGCGACCGCAGCAGCAGCGGCAGCAGAGGCGGCGGCGGCGGCGGCAACAGCTGGGATGGATGGTTATGTCAAGAAGAGGCCGAGGTAAACTGGGTGAGTGACGGGAACTAGGAGAGGAAGAGGAACTAGGTCAACGCCCTCTGTCTGGCCGCTGCCGATACGGGATTCACTCGGCACCCCTGAAGTCTAACATTTTTGCGTGCCGTATTCGAATTACGTTTTCTCGTTGTTTTCAACAATAAGTATAATCTGACAATAAGTAATTCTCGTTTTTCGTACCGTATAAAAACAATTAACACAAAAGGTAAAACATTGCCTACACTAGAGATGCAAAATTGGAGCACAGCGGCCCAGCGCTGGGACCCAATTCAGGCCCGGCAGGGCTTCTGTGGGTCTCAACTCGGTCTGAACTCGATTTTGCTGGGCTCATGCTGGGCTCAGCACGGACAACCTAGTGTTGAAGGGATGCACTGCTGGGCTTGGTGCTGGGATTTTATAGCTCCAGGATAATAGCTGGGCCTTTTTGCTGGGCTTACCAACAGATGTGCTGGGCCTGTGCCGGTGCTGGCCCCTGACTTTCGGATTTTTTTTGCATCTCTAGCCTACACCCTGAGTAAATATGGGATAGGTCTCGAATTTCACATTGCATGGAACGTAGTTAACATAAGGGTCTGATTTTCACATAGTATGGACCCAGTAAACCACACGGGGTCTCGTATTTCACATTGCATGACCTCAGTATTAACACACACAGGGTCTCGGATTTCACATTGCGTGGGCACATTTAACACGCGGTCCTCGGATATCGCTGAAGTCCCTCGTATTTCTTTCTGCATCAAACGTGCTGCAAAACTTTTTGAATAAAACTGTTATCAACAAACGTACCCCTTCACTGCCACCAAACGTTTCGGCAAATCACGAACATCGTAGCTCAATAGGGAACTAGTGTCCTCGATTGGCGGAAATATCATGTGTCCTCGGTGTTGCAACTAGTCTGTATGTGTGTGGTGTGTGTGTGTGTGTGTGTGTGTGTGTGTGTGTGTGTTGGTGTGTGTGTGTGTTGTGTGTGTGTGCGTGTGTGTGTGTCCAACGTAGCATATTGGCACGTGGAGCCCAAGCGGCCGAGCTGATTTCGACGCGGAAGGCACCGTCTGACTCGGCACAACGGGGAACAGACGATGGCACCATTTTTGGTGCAATCGTTGGCATGTGGCACGTGCCAAGTGCCAAAACATGGGCACCATCATTTTTTCCTTTTTTTCGCCTCCTAAGGTCACACGGTTGGTGACACAGACTTGCTACTCGCAGGTCACGTGCGCGATACAGCGGCCCAAAATCCATTACAGGGACATTGCCACCTTTCTGAAAAGTTGTCAAATATACGCCGGTTGTACCCGAAAATATGAAGTAAGTGCTGCTGAAAACGATGGTGATATTTTTTATCTCGAAAACTTCACTCAATTGATAATAATTAAAGTTTTTTAAAATTTGGTGATGACGTCATTATTGAGCTAAATAAAGCTATAGATAAATCCTTATACGCTGCCAAAGTTTGGCACAATTTTTGTCAGACAATTCTGGCGATTCAAATACAAGCAGGTACCAGGTAAACTGTGGCGCACTCACTTGATCACCGAAGTCTTGTCACTGAAAGCTCCACATCAAACCACACATCGAATTCTTGGCATCGTTTGAAATTGCATTCGAGTTATCACTTTATAGAAGTCTAGTTATCCTGATATAACCCACCGGTAAATATAATGCACCCAGCGATCGAGAAACGAAACGCGTAAATATCTCCAAGGTTTACCTTAAAACAAGTCGACTATCATCACCATTGGGTAAAGAGAGACGACGTCATCGGCTTTAAACCCTATTCAAATACACGTGGGGTTTATTTGTTACAATTGTCAAGACCAAGCTCGAATTTCTTTTCGAATAGACCTATGTGGTTGCTTAACTGCTACCCTACTTAATTTCAAAGCAAATCCAACAACATGGCTATCTCAACTCAAAACTAATGTTAAGGTGGGAATGTCCCTTTAAAGGGAGTGTGCCTACTGTTTTGAACTGTCAAAATTATTTTTCCTACGATAAGTAGCTATTGTTGTGATGGTTAGATACGATGAAATTCACCATCTGGGGCCCCTTTAGTTGAATTTTTAAACTTATATTGTTTTCGCTTATTTTTCGTTTCGATATCGAAAAAAAAAACTATTCCCACTACGGTGAAGGTAATCAGAGGTAACACATTGTTACGTGAACGACGCACCTGAGACAAAATATAGTCCGATCGTTCCGCATTCGGTAGATAAAATATGTTCCGCCTATTCGATACGTGCGCTGGGTTGGTGCTGGTGTTTGCAGTTTATCTGGATCGTATGAACTCCTGTTGTATCAAAAGTAATGATTTGGTAAATACTAAAGTGAGATATTGACCTCTTGACGACTACAGAAAAATGTGTAAGTTTTATTGCAAACTGTAAAAGGCCGATTTAGATACATTTTAATTCCACGTTTCTTATTGTTGTGGTATGTACTAGGTAGGTACCTACCACCTATGCGCAGTTAATACATATTTCTTCAATTTATCATATGTAAGACATCAATACATGCTACACCTGCCTTTATGTGAAAAATATAAATTGTGTGAATAATATTTAATTATACTTTTATGATAATGGGAATTAGCTACCAAATATTTGCCTGCAAGTTGGTACCTATAACACTGTAGGGTATGCTAAAAGCCCAATCTTCAGACATGTCCTGCTCCTTACCTCAGGCTTGTCATGCTATAAGAGTATATGGGCTACTGTCGCAAAGTGTCTGTATTGTTAACATTCTGATGGTATAAAAGTCCAAGGTTATGACGTGTCCGAGGTTACAGCAGTTCGCCCTACCAACAGCTACCAATGGTGTTAGCCTGCGTCCATGGTACCAGCTAAACAGTTGATGAGTGTTTTTACTTTAAAAGGCAAATAAGTTAACCCGCGCGGCGCTGGGGGGTAAATTTTACCCCCCCCCCGGATTTTCTCCATAACTTAAAAACTATGACAGATATCGAAATGAAACTTTCGGTAGCTTATGTACATCAATTCTACATCTATGTGTTACATTTTTTTAAAAAAATTCGTGACAATTTTGAGGAGATAATGACGTTTTAGTGACGTCATGTCATGTCATTTTTGGTGAAAAAACGTTAAATGCTTGAAAAATCGTAGAAAATAGCGTCTTGATGCAAATCGCAAATAAAAGGCGTCAAAAGAAAGCAAATGACATTGTCTTTAACATGGCTTTCTCAGATGTTCAAAATTTTGGGTTTTGACCCCCAAAAATGCAAAAAACTGATTTTGGGGAAGAATTTCCACAAAAGTTTTTTGTTTGAAGATTTTTCAAAACCGGAAGATATATTAGAGAACCGAGTATGAACGATGTTCAAACCAAATTTCGAAGCAATTTCTTTATTTTTGACTGACTTATGGCTCTCTAAGAATAAGTAACTCATGACGTCATTTTTTAAATTGCGTTTTTTGGCTTTTACTGACCATATACAGACAAATAAATGCCACCACTGTATTTCGAAGACAAAACTAGTCTAGAAACATGCAATGTTTATTTAGATTAATCAATTTCAAATTTTGACCTTATTGTGACCTGACCTTGACCTGAGGGCGATTATATGGTGTCAAGCTGTGAAAATGGCTGCTTCTATCGAATTATACGTGTAAAATAACCCATACAACATGTGTCGCATGGCTTTCGTAGACCTGTTACCTTTTGTGACCTGACCTTGACCTTGACCTTTGCTTAAAATTTCACTTTTACTTATGCGGGAGATGCATTATACATTTGGGAGCACTTTGTGAGATAATAGTTGCAATACAAGGCTTTGGATGGAAAGTATAGCCCAAAAACCCAAATACTTACATTTTGACACTTGACCTGACCGTGACCTGACATGTGACCTTATGTTAATATTTTCGGGCATGCGTTAGATTCTTCTCACTGAGAGCTTTC